>BQNB010069575.1:0-33438 GCA_026074375.1 Tanacetum coccineum | reverse complement strand
CATTCATGTGGGGGATTGTTGGAAAAATGGTTATTGCAAAATGAGTTTTTGCAAACTTTGGACACCATTTAACATATGTATATGTTATATATCTTTATATTAGATTAGGGCTTTGTGTTCTCCTCGAAGAGAGCTTCGTAACGAGCTAAAGTATGTCCAAAGTGGAGTTAAGATGAATGAGATATCGCGTCTCAAAGTGAGGCACGTGGAACACAAAATCTGGGAACTAAAACTATCCCACATCGCCCAAAAAGGGAAGTGGATAGTGCTTTATAAGGACATCTTGGTATTGGCTACCAAATTCATTTAGGTTGGTTATGCTCCCACGCCTACGTGCGCGCGTAGGGGGGGTGCAAAAAATAGGATTTCTGGGCCAAAATAGGTTCGAAGCTTCTAAACTCATGCGAGCCTGCCCGACCTGCGAACACGAATGCAGCTCTGAAAGCTTGCCCATACGCTTATCTTTTTGCTGCTGGTTCGTTTCTAGGTTCCAGAATATTTATGTTCCATTCAAACTATAAGATTGAGATTAAACTTTGTGGGTAAGTTTTATCCATTCTTTTTAAATAGTTTGTAGATATCAACTCGGCTAAAAATTAGCAGCTATCTTGGCTTGGTGACCAAGATAAGGTTTAGCTATAAATAGAACACCTCTTCATTCATTTTAGATACACAGAAAAACAATACTCCTTTACCATAGCAGACGTTTTTCTAGCAGTTCGATCAATCAGAAACACTCGATCTTTTCAGTAATCTTTCAGGCAAGTTTGTCAAGTCTGACTGTACAACAACTTTGGACGTTGTACCCTGGAAAACAGACGACGAATCTGTTTTAAGGGAATCGTGTTAAACACGAGCCTCGTTCTTTATTACTGTTTTGATTATTTGTTAATTACTTTCGGTTAATTTTCTTATTCATTGTGATTCGATTCACACTAACAAAAGTATGCAGGTTTCCCAACACTTATAGAGACCGGAAGAACAAAGATGGTCTAACACCATATGAGTTATTCACCAAGGAACATACAGATCTAGTCCATCGAGGTGAAGACTGTATGAAAGGTACTTCTAATCAATGTATGGTTGTTGCAACCCTTATTGCAACCATAGTGTTTGCTGTAGCTTTTATGGTTCCGGGTGGATATTCCCAAAGCAATGACAAAAACAACGGTTTCCTTGTGTTCGGTTCGAAAGCAACTTTTATGGTTTTTGTTGTAGCAGATGCCATTTCCCTATTCTCGTCTTCAGCTTCAATTCTCATGTTCCTATCTATCCTCACGTCTCGTTATGCTGAACGTGATTTCCTGGAGTCATTACCTAAAAAGCTGATGTTGGGTATAACAACTCTATTCCTATCAATAACAACCATGGCACTGGCTTCTAGTGTCAGTTTTTTTGTTCTTTACCACAAAGGTGTGTTATGGATGCCAATCCTCATGGAAACATTAGCACTGATGCCGGTCCTACTATATATTAAGCTGCAATATGCTCTGTTTGTTGATGTAATTCGGTCGACATATGGTTCTAGGTACATATTTAAACCCAAAAAACATGTTCTTTACTATAAAAACCCTAAGGTCTAACCATTGTCGTTATTTAGTATTGTGATCAATTTACCTTTTAAGCTGTACTTTGTAAAGTGAATGTAAATACTAAATAGCATGTATTATTTATCTTTTCGAAGATTAGTGTTGTTTTGTTAGCGTTGTTTTATTTTTCTCCTAAGCCATTCAACCTGGTCATTACATCCTACAGCCCAAGTGGATATACTAGGAGGAGTATGAGCGACCATATTTCCTTCCTTTTGAGAAAAGATCATTAGCACATACTAAAAGATAGAGTCAAACAAATTTTTCAAAAACATACTCGCAATCTGTAGTACGTGGAGTTGATCGACTATGAAGTGCGCTAGCTAGACTTAATGAGTCTGGTTCGAAGATAACATGTGTGAACTCTGTTTTAGGAAAGAGTCATATAGCCCACATGATAGCCTTAGCTTCGGCTTCGAACGGAGAGCTTGAATAGCACCCGGCTCGAGCACCTGATATCAATACGTCTCCGTTATGATTTCGAGCTACAAACCCCAACCCTGGCCTTCCGGACTCTTTACCAGGATGCATCCCATACAATTACACTTTATGATACGTGCTTGAAGTTAAAGACCAAGTCCAAACAAAATAGTCTAGTTCAAGTTGTGTTACAGAAGAACAAAGCCATTATCACATTTACTTAGTTTTCATGCATTAGTCCCATGTTTATTTTGTTAGTTTTGTTCCTAAAGTTTAGGAGGTTATGCATTGTATGTTAAGTATTTAAGTCTTTTCGTATGAAATAATATAAGAGAAGAAAAAGAATGAAAAGTTTAGTTCAAGATTAGTTACTATTAATTTAGTTGTAAGTTTAGTTATCATTTAAGGAGAGTGATTATCTCAAATCGATCTTCTATCATTTTACATGATCAAGTTATGGTTTAATCCATGCGGTTGCATGTTTTGCTTGGACACCGCCAACATTTCTTGTCATCTCTTTCATATCAGCCTTATGGTAGTCTGAAAGTACATGTCTTGCCATAATATCGATGTTCTGCTCCCTAGCTCCCATCAAGTTGCCCATGAAAATGTTTATTCCGTCTCGTCCATAACCCCCATATAATCATCACGAAAGTCTCCCAGATTGAACAAAATTTGTCTATAATCGAGTGACATAAATTCCACAATGTACCGGGCACATTTGTGTCATAAAGACTACCAAAACGGCTTCATTAGCCGTCAAATAGTTAAATAAAGCATGCATTACATCTTCCCCTTCCTCCACACAATATGAACACGTCACTACAAGAATTTTGTAGAATAGCGGCGGAATTAGCGACGGACACTTGAATGTCACAAATTTCTAACATCAGTAGCGTCATCTTTAGCGTCATGCCGTCGATAGATGTCGCAAGACATGTCGTGACCTATTATCAAGGTTAATGATGTCGCGATACATGTCGCGATGCTTGTCGCTATTTAGAGAGGCATGTTTAAAAGTCGCAATAGAAGTCGCAGGTTTATCACCATCCTTGCTTTCATCGCAAAACATGTCACTGAAACAACGCCTTCTATATGTACGTCGTAAAACGTCGTTGGTTAGCTTCGTAGTTCTATTTGTAAATGTGTATTCGTTTATATGATTAAGATGAATACAATAGGATACATATATAGTGTGCATAATGGGCCTAACCTAGTTACATACAAATACAAAGAAGGCCATGGTGGGCCGTTATAGACTGTTAGTCAGCCCCCCGCAGTTGGAGCGGAGTGAACCGAAAGCTCTAAACTGGTACGAAACTCATCAGAATTAACTAGTAGGTAAACTCTTTGGTGAAGATATTCCGCATACTGATAACGTGACGGGCGTGTAGAACCGTATAACACCGGTAGCAAACAAGATCCCTGAACAAAGTGAATGTCAATATCGATATGCTTCGTGCGTTAGATGTTGCAGGGATTAGAAGAGAGTTAGGTCGGCACTCACATTGTCCCAAAAGACAAGTATAGCAGTGGCTAGTGGTGTATGAAGTTCACGTAATAGTTTCGTAACAGCAAGTTTCAGCAACGCGATTGGCAACCAACCGATACTCCAGGCTCCTCCATCAATAGATCAGAGAGAGTAAAATTGGGCTTCGATGACCAGGAAGAAGAAGATTGTTGCCCAAGTAAAAACACAATAACCAGAGGTTGATCGACGGAGTAGTGGGATAACCCGCCTATCCGCATCTGAGTAGCCACTAAAGAGTGACGTCGTAGAGGAATAGTTGTATTCCATAGGACTAGTGCGCACGCACATACGTAAGATCCTCTTGAGAGCAGAGAGAGGAGGCTGCTCGCGGGTTCATGCATAAAGAGACATACTTGCTGAACATTATATGAAATGTCAGCCCGGGTAAAGGTGAGATACTGTAAGGCCCCGGCTAGGCTGCGATATAATGTAGAGTCAAATTAGAGCTCATCCGCAGAAAGTTTGGAGTCCGTGTCAAAAGGTGTTCGACTCGGTTTACAATTAAGCATACCAGCCGGTCAAGAACCTCAGTCGCATTCTTTTGTTGAGATAGAACTATCCCTGAAGCCAGTCAAGTGTAACAAGTAATGGCAAGAAATAATTAAGTGAGCCCAATCAGTCATTGGAGAAATCTGCATGAAGAGAAAGTGATAATCTGCTGTAAACGGATCAGAAGAAGGATGCAGTCAAAACAATATCATCAACACTAGAGAGAGCTGATCGCTACTATAGAGCATATAGATCTCAGAGAGACTGCCCGTCTGTCTGTAGTTGGAAGTGTGAAGAGTCAACAGAGCGACTATGATGTAAAACCCAACCCGAGCGCATAAGCCGCAAATCTCTGTCGAAACCAGGCCAAGGGGCCTGTTTCAAGCCCATTAAAGAGATCTCTGGAGAAGGCAAACATGATCTGGATGCTTGCGATCCTGGAAACAGGGAGGTTGTGCTTGTTACAGTCTCTGATAACGATCCCATGTAAAAGGCATCTTGGACATCAGCTGGTGAACGGCCAATGTCTAGAAATGGCTAGACTGAGTACTATACGAATAGTAGTCCAGTTTGAAACCGGGATAAATGTCGTCTTTCCACATAATCTGCTAGTGTGTGCTTACCATTTGTACAAGACGAGCCTTGTCGACTGAGGGTACATCAGCGTTTATACTTATGTCGAAAAAGCCACATGAACGAAACAATGTTCGCGTCCATGGCGGTCACAAAGAATCCAAGTATTATTTTTAATTAAAGCAGTATATTCATCAAGCATAGCACGATACCAATTTGGGTCACGAAAAGCAATTGGATAGGACTTAGGAATAAGTGATATGGTGGACACGTGTAAGTTAAAACGTTGAGTGGGAGTTGATTGTACGACACGGGTAAGCGGAGTGACATGGGTGAGTCGAGGGGGGATTATTGTGGTTTGTTTTGTAGAAGTAGTTGTCTTCAGTGGATGCTGCGTTTAATGTGGGCTGGACGTGTTGGTGAGTGGGGAAGGTGGGCTAGACTCATGTGTTGGTGAGACGGTTGGAGGGGGCTTTGTGGTGGTCTGGGTGGTGCAGCAGTAGATGTTATTGGGTGTGTGGGAAGTGGTGATGCTAGAAGTGAGTTTGGAAATGATGTGTTTGATGTTGATGCTTGGGCGAGTGTCCAAAAATGTGTACGCAGGGTGTGTCATATTCCATTTGGGAAAATGTCTCATAAATGTTACAAGACGTGATAAGATGATTTTGTTCGTGTTTAAGTCTAGACTTCGTTATCCGCGGTGATTTGTCGGTGATCCCAGTAAATTTCGGGTGTAGCCGTGGTTCTAGTTTGTGATTTGTGTGAAGATGAGGATAGCAAAGGCAACAAAAACAATAAAGATCCGCATAGTTTTTTCACGGTGTGTTTTAAAAAGGCGAGTGTGGGAGTATTTCATTGTTGTATGGCGGTGGAGGTAAGATGTTTAAAGAGGTAGGCGGCATGTGAAGAGCTTTCAACCCAAAAGTAGGTTGGCAGGTGGCTTGAAAAAGTAGTACGAATCTGTTGTGATGGTGGTAATCATTCATTCAGATTTTCCATTTTGTTGTGAAGTCTTGGGTCAAGTGAAACCGAATGGAAATACCAATTGGTCACAAATAGTGGTGTTTGGGACAGTATTGTAAATCACCTACATGTTCTCTTTGCTAAGATTTAATGTCACAAATTAAAAGGTTCTTAACATATGCACGAAAGTGTATAAATTTGGACATCACATCCGACTTTGTCGTAAAGGGTACACCCATAGGTAATGTGAGAAATGATCAAAACAAGAATTAAATATTTTATACCGAAACACTCGCTAAGAGGAGATGTCTCATAAATCAGATTGGATAATATCAAAGGAGCCTCCCCCCCCCGTAACAATTAGTTTCTGAAGTGAGAAGGACCCTCACGTGTTTGCCAAGTGAAAAGCAGGGCAAAGCACGGAAGACTGGTTATTTTTACATGATTTAAATTTTGAAACTATAGAACGATAGTTTCATCTTCCCGGATGACCAGTCGTTGAGTGCCAAGTTTGCTGTCCACAAAAAGAAATAGCTTGAGGGTAACGTCAGGAGACGTGACTGGATAAGGTCACCGTGCTGTTACTTCTGAGGAGTATTTGACGGGCTCAAGAAATCCTTTACAGAAAAAACATAACTCTTGTCAAATTCAATGGTACATTTTTTTTCTTGAACGATTGACGTACAGAAGATAATTAAGGTTTTGTCAATATTGGGTGTAATGAGAACATTATTTAAGTGAAGTATACGGTAGGGAGTTGGTTAGCTGCTATGGCCTGTGGTGGTGACGGATAGATTTCCAAGTACCCATCAAGAACAGATGGATATATGCGAGAATTAAAAATAGTACTAAGATTATTAACTGAAGAGTTAAGGTAAGATGACGCACCAGTATCCATGTTCCAATTTGAGTTAGCCGGATCCTGTAAGGTCAAAGTATTAAAAGCATATGGCAGTTGTATCTCTTGACTAGTCGAACCCGAGGAGGAAGATTGGTTTTGTACAGCAGCCGAGTAGAGGGCCTGTTGGTGGCCATTGAACTCGAACGTGGGCTGGTGTGGTTGTGTTTGCTGAAATCCTGGAGGGGCATTGGGCCTTAAGCCCATTGTGTTATTATGTTGAACTGGTTGCTGACCTTGCGAAATAGATAAGCCATACTGGGCCAATAGGTTTTGTTAGGCCTGAATAAGGGATATAAGGTGTTGTTGGCTGGCTGAATTAAGACCAGTGTGTCCAGGCCCTTATTGCATGGAGCGAGTATTATGTTGAGATGAGTTCGCGCATGGGTTGTTGGTGCCTTTTGGAGAGGCATAAATGAAACGACAATTCGTCCCCCAGCGGCAATAACCTCGGCCAAAGTTGCGGCAGATCTTGGTCTTATTCTCATTACGGGCATCGCAATCACGATTGTTGCGGTTGTCTTGAATCTGTGGTTGGGGTGTAGCAAGAAGCACTTGTGGTGAGCTTGATGTAGTGGAGGTAGAGATTATCGGTTGCTTAGACCGGAGACGTATCTCCTCAGTCGTGACCATGGTGCGAACAGTTGCTAGGTCAGGAAAGGGATATTTGTGAGCAATTATTTGAGCAAGGCTTCCATATTTTTCACTTAGGCCGTTGATGGCATAGGTGACAATATCGTCATCATCCATGGTCGAGCCAAGGTCGGTAAGAAGAGTGATAATGGAATCAATCTTGGAGAAGTAGGCGTCTTTTAAAGCAACGTTACGTGTCCTTTTGTTTTCTTGGAAGATGGTTTCGATGGTGCCCCAGGCGGCTTTAGCCGAAGCAGGGTTGGTGCTGATCATCCTTTTCCGAAGCGTTGGAGAAAGGGTAAGAAAGATCCATGATTTTACGATGGAGTCAGTCGTGATCCATTCGTCGGTTGGTGGATCAGATGTGGACGTCGATCCATCGATGTGGTTTAGCACGTTAAAGTTGCTGCAGTGCCCTTTGAAAAAGTAATTCCATGTGGAGTAGTTTGATTCCTGAAGATCGAGTTTTTCGGGTACGAGACTATTGCTGTTATGTACCGCGTAGAGTTTTTCAACCAAGGTAAGGGCAGGAAGGGGTGGTGGTGTATTCGAGTTTGTCATGGCAGAGTGATGAGTTCGACTGTTAAATCGAGGTGAGGTTTGATGATTTAGGGTTTTGGGGATCGGCTGTGAAGGCCTGATACCATGTAAATGTGTATTCGTTTATATTGATTGAGATGAATACAATAGGATACATATATAGTGTGCATAATGGGCCTAACCTAGTTACATACAAATACAAAGAAGGCCATGGGCCGTATAGACTGTTAACACTATTATGTCTTAGTCATATACAAAGCACGCCAAAAATTGACGTTTTTGTTTATTGGTTGTTATTTATGTCTTTTTCTCAGTTTTATTAATAAATCACCATATATTTTTAACTTTTTAACACAAAAGCTTTAAAAATAAACTATACAATTATATTCTTACAAAAAAAAGTCTCATATATCAAATACACCACCTGATATTGAAAAACAAATAAAAAAAATCTCAAAACATCCTTCTCTCATCTCCCTCAGGTAGGATCTCCCATCATCTTCTCTCATTTCTCCCATTTTAATCATATTACGATCTCTAATTATATTCGCAGCTCAGATATGAATCGAACACCACTTTCTCCATCTCCCCAGGTACTTATTTAGCCTGATTTGAACTTATTTATGATGTTTAATCGAGTGTTTGGTTATTGAGCTGTTTTAGTATATGCTTATACAATCGATATGTGATTTTAACTTGTTTAATCGAGTGTTTGATCGTTGATTGTTGAGATGTGATTAATTCGTGCGTATTTTTTATGTTTAATCGAGTGTTAATCATGCTTATGCAATCGAGAGTGATTCTAATTGAGATGTGATTTGAACTGAAATTTTATGAAGTAGTAGTCCATGTGTTCGATGAATTGTCTCACTAGTTTCGTATACTTTTTCCGCTAAAAACCTATTGAACGATATGTGTAGAGTGTAGACCAAGTGTTTGACGAATTGTCTCACTAGTTTCGTGTAGTTTTTTCTGCTGAAAACGTATTAAAGTGTATGTGTAGAGTGTAAAACAAGTGTTCGACCAAATGTGTGACCGAGTTGTTTGTTTTTTTCGACCAGATGATAGGTAGCTAACTGCTAGTATCGATATACTCAAAGGAGTTCCACAAAGTAGCGTATATGAATTGTGATTTGTTATAAAATTGTTGATTAGTTTATGAATCACTATGTGTAACCATGTGCTGATTTGAATAAATTTGACGTCACTGAAAAGCCGTCAATTCTCTTCTCTTAATTTACAACCAATTTGCTGATGTTAATGAATATCTGGTAATTCACTTGTGATATTTGTGTGTTTAGATTAGGATAGATTTGCGTAATTTCTGCTTAAAACGCTTTGGATTGTATGTTTAGAGTGTAGTCCAAGTGTTCGTTGAAATGTCTTACTAAGTTGTGTGTATTTTGTTTTCGTAAAAATGTATTGATTATGAATAAAACAAGTGATCAGCCGAATGTATGACCGAGTGTTTTGTTTGTAGACCTTAGATGAGGTACGTCACTGCATCGTCACACCGTCACGTAAGCCGTTGTTGCACCACCACCGGAAGGTACTAACTATACAATCATGAGTGAAATATTACAATCCGTTTTATTAGCATATTTTTTATATTTTATTGCATTATATTTGAAATACAGTCTTGATATGAGCTTTTTTTATTGCCTCGATGACTTTCTTCAAGTGCTGCTTTTTCGAAACATATAGGGTACAACCAAGTCTTCGAATCTTCGTGAACGGGTTTAACTTCCACTCAAAGCATAACTTGTATTTGAAAATCATGGTTTACAGGAGTATGGAACACATGGTAACTGTTCGAGAAAAAAGATATTAGAATTTTGTTTAACTCGTTTAAGGTATTTAATTTGTCCCTAGAACTATGTGTTAATACTGTTGTTTAAATTCAGGTTCTACTGTCTTGTGAAACTTTGATATCCTATACCTTTTTTGTAGTAGTTATATTCATTTTGAGAGACACATGCATCTTGTTCCCCTTTTTTCCTAAATGTTGAATGAAAACATTCTAATCTGTATTGTTCTAATGTATAGTATAATAACAGGCTTTTTGACCACATCGTTTCACAGATGGCCTTTTTTTTATTTAGTACTTTGGTTTAAAGTGTTCAATGGCAACATAGTACACCCCACAGGTAGGATTCTCAGGGGAGGTCTCCCGACCCCTTGGAAAGATTGACTTGGAAGTAATAGTAGGGGAAGGAACAAGGTCAAGAAGGAAGACCATGGAGTTTGAAATTGTAGAAGTAATTATAATCGTAAAACAACTTCTAATATGCCAATTCTAACCATCGAGAAGTAATAGATGCAATTATACCCATTATAAATGTAATTATAATGCATACTCATTCTACTGTTGAAGTAACTTATCAGTCCATCACTTGCTTGCTCATATTTGCTTCGTAATGTTGTCTCATAAACTGTTGATGTTAGTTATTATTCTGTTTGAGATAAAATCCAACTTTCAGCAATTTATGGGTCTCTTGAATCTTTTGTCCAGGTTGCAAAGGAAGCTTCTGACATGGTTCTTGCAGATGATAATTTTAGCATAATCGTGGCTGCAGTTGGAGAAGGCAGATCCATTTATAACAATATGAAGGCTTTTATTCGGTTAGTTTATCTTTCTTTTCTGGTTTATTGCTTCTCTATTCTGCTAAACATCACCAAATTGGTGTATACTTCACATTATACCTAGTAGAGTTATTAGCAGTTGGGAATCGGTACTAATTCATTCTTTTCACTTGTCACGGGTATATGATTTCTTCAAATATTGGCGAGGTTGATTGTAGTTTTCTAACTGCTGCCATCGGGATTCCAGAAGGCCTGATTCTAGTTCAGCTTCTATGGGTCAATCTGGTCACTTATGGACCCCCTGCAACAGCCTTGGGATTTAATTCACCTGACAAGTACATCATGAAAAAGGCCCCTCGCAGGAGTGACGATTCCTTGATTAGCCCATGGGTTTTATTTTGGTATCTGGTAGGTTTTTCTCTGACACCAAAAGTTTTGTATGGTAGTTTTGTATGGTATGCATTGGTAGGAAAACAAGTTTATTAACATAGTCGCTCTAAACCTTTAATACTTGGAGGGTATTTGGCAATTGGCAATCTCTTTTTGGATTACATGATCATTACATTTTAAAGCTACAAATATCTTCAAGTGTTCAGGTAGAATGGTTGATTAAAACTAATTATGTTTATCTTATTATCTAGGGGTCAACAAATCTGTTTCGAGTAGCTGTGACAAAACTTATATAGATAACTTTTGTTTCTTTCGTTGGTTGGCAAGTTAACAAAAAGAAGCATTCAGAAAGGAATGCTAGAAGGTACTTTCAGCAGCTTATTGATGCTATTACATATTGCTACGGAAAGGGTGTGTACCATAGGGATTTAAAGGTATGAAGAAATGTTTAAATTATGATTCTTTTGTGGTGAGAGGATGTATAATTATGTCTTGTTTATGCTATAATAGGATTTCTATGTACAGTAATATCCTGAAAATCTTCTTCTAGATTTATTCTGGACTCGGTGCATTGCCGCAAGAAGTAATCATCCTATATAGATTTTTTCAATAGAAGTGGGAAAATGGGTGGGTAGGGCGGCTTAGGTAATGCGTATTATTATTTTACGGGTTAAAATAAGCTGAGCCAGGAGGCGGTTGACCTGGAAAATGGGCGGGTTGGGCAGCTTACAAGATACCCGTTCCCCTTTCCTATTCTTTATTTGACCCTTTAGAGACAAACATAAACAAACCAACCCATTAATTAGTTAACGGGTTGAAATTAACACCTTTAGTTAGTATCAAAAGAGTAGACGATAGCCTTCCTGAAACTATATGAAATGTTCTTAAAATAATAAGTTTATATTTATATGCAGGAGAAATACACTTAACAAGGTTGTTCGAAGTTTGTTTAACTCACGTGGATCAAGGAGCCTTCGAGACTATATGACTAGGAGAAGGATGAAAGGCCAAACACAGTTTGGTTAAGGTGTCAACTTTTTGTAAATAAAAGTTTTACAATAGTTTGGTAAATAGCAGCTTCACAATTGTTGGTTAAAGTAATAGCTTTACAATTATGGTTAAAATGACACCTTTTTTGTGTCTTTGTGTAAGAGTTGAAACTAGATGGTTTTTGTTGCAATATATACTTTGTTGAATCATAATGGTTTTTTTATATAGTTATAAATTGTAACCTTTGCCTCTTTTGTGTTCTGAATATTTTATTTTTAGTCATTTGACTATTTGACTTTTGTCAGTTTATTAAGATATTATACCGTGTTAACGGTGGTGATTTTGTTGAAAATTATGGTAATTGATGGTTTATTGTAAATAATAGTCCTTTTTAGAGGTTATTATTGTATTATTTGCATTCGGATGGTTGACCCGTGAATTTTGAGAAAATGCCAAAAAACGAATCCCGATACGTCCGTTAATGTTCAAATGAGTTTTTAAAGGTTTAAAGTGAAAATATGTCAAATAAATACTCTAAGTTAATGGAAAAGTATTTTTAAGGTGAATAAAAATGCTTATTAACTTTGGGGAAATTTTTGCGGTTGAGTTTTACGAGCTTTTAAGTGATCCCGACACGAAAAGAAAGGCCCGAGACCCCATAGGATGCTATTGCCGGTCAAGGAAGTCAAAGGAGACATGATGGCTTAATTTTAGCTAACATTGTCCAAAATTGTACATAAGATGCTTTTCATTACCTTATTTCTCATAATCAATTTTCATTTCAAAAAAAATAAAAACACACATAAGTGTGTGTGTGTTTCGTCCGCCACCATCCACCACAAACAACCATAGATTTTCCAACTTTGATCGAGAATGTGATATTCCGGGTTGATACAAGTATTTGGGTATTCATTTAAACAACGTTTGGGTTGTCCGGTTCGTGTCGAAATCTATATTTTTGAAGATTTTCTTGTAAGTTTTCAAATTTAAATTTCGTTTGTCCTTTTGGGTTTACTTTGATGCACATATGTTGGTTGTACAAGTTGATCGTTGTAAAAATCGATTTTTGGAAACGAAACGGATATATAAAGGGGTGTTTGGTTCGTTGGATTTAAAGAAGAAAGAAAGGGGTTCTTGTAGTTTTGATATTGTGGTCGTGATGGTTGAATAACATATGTTGCTAGATAGCTTATTTTGAATAATAGCTTGTATAACTTATTTTGGGCTTATTTCGTGGCTTATTTGGGCTTATATGCCCACGTCACTTATTAAAATCACGAGGGAAGTGATTTTTGATTATTTTTGTGGTATGACATATGTTTGTGGACTAGTTTTGAGGCTTATGGTAGTAACCAAATACGATACGTAACTTATTTATTTTCAACCTTAATATAAGTATTGTGGAGCTTATGGGCTCGCGGCCTAATAAGTCCATTTAAGCCATGGCTTAATAAGATGTCTTATTGTGGTCCGAATTATTTTCTACTTATTAATATGAGCTTATGTATATAAATGGGCCTTGGTTTTGGGCTTGAAACGTATTTAAGATGAATAAATACCTTAATGGACCCTTATTGGGCCTTAAAGCCCAATAAACGATATTTAGTCATTTTAAGAGTTTTGACGGACTTTTGAAAGTGAGATGTGTTTACGAAGTTATATTGAGCGTCATTTTGGGAAAAACGTTTTAGTAAACGTCCAAAATTGAGATTTTAGAATTTTGTCGGAAAAAAGTCAAAATTGTGAAAAGTGTTTTGAATTAAGGTTTAAAACCTTGGAAAACGTTATTTAAACGTACGGGTCATGTCGAAATTTCGTAAAAGTTTATACTTAGAAATTTTATTTAAAAGCGTGATTTTTATTTAAATAATAAAATATTATTATTTAATTATTTTAATAAATTCACTAAAAGCCGAAAAATATAATTTTTCTCAAAACTTCTCAAATATGTTCGTTATGAGTAAACGTTCCATTTTCAACTTCATTATGATTATTTTAAGGTAACTAAGGTTACCGAATGGACTTATCGATATATATTTATAATTATTTATTATAAATATTTAATTATATTACTTATCTATTTACTTTAAATAGTATAAGTATGTATTATTGAGCTATGAGATTGATATGATTGTTGGGATATGTCGTCAACCATCACACCACTAAATTGTTACGGATAAATTGTACAACGCATCTAAACTCTATGCATCAAACGTAAAAATTGTTTTGGAGATGAATGATTAAAATGGGACATTAACTGGACTAGGTCGTGTGCGGACGTCGTTGAGTTTGCTTGTGTGATTAAGATTTGGTTGCTAAAGATTTGCTTGAGGTGAATTCTCGTAGCCTTACTTTTTACTGTTTTTTTGTTGGGGAAAATGATACTCAAATGTGTTTTGAATTGAACTGTGCGAAATGTGGTTTTGTTTTTGGGACAAGATATGTGCTTATGACTGCTATGTGAATATTATGTGTTGAATGATTGTTTGGATCGAAGGGGTACGCCTATCCCGGTATTTGTGTGGTTATTAGAGCAGCTGGGTACGCCTATCCTGGTATGTGTGAGGTCCTGCCCTAATCTAGTGCTCAAGCTGGTAGGCCCTTTAGGTGCGTAAGTGACATATGATGATTGATTAAATGGGATGTTTGCATATATATATATATATATTCACTGTCATAATGCACTATTGTCCACTATTTTGAGATATTGGCACTGCTTTTGGGTTTAAGGTCAAACCTACGAGCTCACCAACATTATTGTTGACGTTTTCGAGTATCATTTTCAGGTGAAGTGAAAGAGGAGTAAGTTGGTGATATGTGATAGCAGATTTACAAGTATCCCGTGTGGATTTTCTTGTGAAGTCTTGCTTGCTTGTTTGTTTGATTTTAGTACTTGGATGTTTTAGTTTAAGTTTGGATTTGGACCCCTGTGTGGGCATTTGGATTTGTAAGAGATTATGGATTTGGGTATGATTTGGGACATCACTCGAGGTTTTCGAGGTTGATGGTCTTCATAACACTTGAAGTTTATGCATTGTAGTTTTTCTCTATATTGTATCTTGTGTTATGATTGATCATTATGTTCCATTCCAGAGTTTCTGCCATTGTCGGGGTGTGACATGATATATTTGAGTAGCTGCGTCCAATGTATAGATAACTAGTGGGTTTGGCCTAGACCTATAACCTAAGATCCGACATTTAGTTGCGTATAGGATCTATGTATGCGGTGATATCGCTTTTGCTTGCTTTCCGTGAGTTCGCGATTTGGTGTTTTAGTTATGTCATTCATTGAGATGTGTAATCCTAATACTACAGTAAACTGGGTAAGGAAACGAGTATAAATACGGTGGCCAACGTAGTTTAAACGTATCATGACTCACGCATATTTAGTATTATAGTTCGCACAAATCGATGATGTACACTCATAAGGTGGTATTATGTTTATACTATATATAGTGTATATATCTATAATATATATATATAATATATAAATATATATATATATAAATAGATAATATATATATATATATATCTGTGTGAGTCTTCCTGCCTACCTAACATTGCCCATTACCCCCTCGTATAGATAATGCTGCCAAGGATGAGGACCCGAAGTGCTGGCCGACCTACTGCCGAATCACTAGAAGGGGGAACAGGTGTACGGGTTGGTAGAGGTGGGAGGGGTAGAAGACCTATGGAAGGTAATGATGAGCGTGTTGATGATTTGAATGGTCAAGGAAATGACCAAGGAATGGGAGCTAATGGGGGTATAGAGGGAGTCAATGGGGGAGTGCCCGACTTATCGATGATCATTGCCCAACAATTGCAGAACATCTTACCCGCCATGCTAGCTCAGGTTGGTAACCAAGGAAATGTTGCAAATCAAAATGGTAATGTGGTTAATGAGAACATTCAGGAGAACGTTAGGAATGTGTTAGTGAATGACAACCGGGTAGGTTGTTCATATAAGGAGTTATTAGCTTGTAACCCTAAGGAATATGATGGTAAAGGAGGTGATGTAGTTCTTACTCGATGGATCGAGAAAATGGAGAACGTGCAAGATATGAGTGGTTGTAGTGTTGACCAAAAAGTGAAATACACTGCTGGTTTATTTGTGGGTAAGGCTTTAACGTGGTGGAACTCTCAGATCTGCAAGCTAAGCCGGGAAGTTGCTGTTAGTATGTCATGGAATGACTTTAAGTTTATGATGATAGAACAGTTTCGTCCTAGTCATGAGATGCAAAAGTTGGAAACTAAGTTGTGGAATCACGCCATGGTCAGGGCTGGCCATGCTGCGTATACTGATAGGTTTCATGAGTTGGCGAGGCTATTTCCTCACTTAGTAACTCCAAAAAGTAAGAAGATTGAGAGGTACGTGTATGGCCTTGCTCTACAGATCCGTGGGATGGTGGCAGGAACAGAGCCAAAGACTATGCAGAAGGTTGTGCAGATTTCTGATGCACTAACCGATGAGGCTGTTAGGAATGGATCGATTAAGAAGGTTGAGAAGAGAAGAAATGTGGGGGAACCTATCAAGGATAAGAATGATAGGGATGATAATAAGAGTACTAGGACTGGTAATGCTTTTGCTACTACCGCATACCTGTAGGAAGAGAGAATACGGGTGCTTGGCCCAAGTGTACCACCTGCAATTCCTATCATGCACCTGGACGGCCTTGTCGCACATGCTTCAACTGTAATCGCCCGGGTTATTTAGCAAAGGATTGTAGAGGTGTGCCTAGGAATGTGAACCCTGTCAATGCTAGAAACCCGAATGTTAGGGCATGTTATGAGTGTGGTAGTACCGACCATGTCAGGTCAGCTTGTCCTAGATTAAATAGGGCACAAGGACCGGGAGAAAATCGTCCAAACCAAGTTGTTGCTAATAACGAGGGTCAGGGTCGTGGAAACCAATGGAACCAAGCTAGGGGTAGGGCATTCATGTTGGGAGTAGAGGAAGCTCGCCAGGATCCGAACATTGTGACGGGTACGTTTACTTTAAATGATCATTTTGCCACAACCTTCTTTGACTCTGGTGCCGACTATAGCTTTTTTCCATTACTTTTATACCTCTGTTAGGCATAGAGCCTAGTGAATTAGGTTTCAGATATGAGATTGAAATAGTTAGCGGACAACTAGTAAAGATTGATAAGGTTATTAAGGGTTGTAAACTAGAAATCGAGGGTCATTTCTTTGGCATCGATTTGATACCGTTCGGGATGAGAGTTTTGATGTGATTATAGGTATGGATTGGTTGTCTAACCATAAGGCTGAAATAGTTTGTCATGAGAAAGTAGTAAGTATATCACTACTAGATGGCAATGTGCTTAGAGTATTAAAAGAGAGACCGGAAGAGAAAGCGAGACTTTTGATGAGTGCTAAGACTAGCGATAAGAAGCAACAGGAGATAGTAGTAGTGAGAGATTTTCTTGAGATATTCCCGGATGACCTATCTGGATTGCCGCCTGTTCGAGAAATTGAGTTTCGAATTGAGTTAATCCCTGGAGCAACGCCAGTTGCAAAGTCTCCCTATCATTTGGTACCTTCTGAATTGGAGGAGTTGTTGGGACAACTCAAGGAACTCCAGGACAAAGGTTTCATTCGACCAAGCTCATCGCCTTGGGGAGCACCGGTATTGTTTGTGAAGAAGAAGGATGGTTCTTTTAGGATGTGTATTGACTTTAGAGAATTGAACAAGTTGACTGTTAAGAATCGTTATCCGGTTCCTAGGATTGATGATCTATTTGACCAACTACAAGGGTCGCAGTTTTTCTCAAAGATAGATCTTAGGTCTGGATACCATCAGCTAAGAGTGCATGAGGATGACATTCCAAAGACTGCGTTTAGAACTCGTTATGGACATTTTGAGTTCACAGTAATGCCCTTTGGTCTGACTAACGCACAAGCGGTATCCATGGATTTGATGAATACAATTTGTAGGCCTTATCTTGTTAAGTTTGTGATAGTGTTTATAAACGATATTTTAATCTACTCTAAGACTCGGGAGGAGCATGTAGAGCACTTAAGGTTAGTCTTGGAATTGCTCAAGAAGGAGAACTGTATGCTAAGTTTTCAAAGTGTGAATTCTGGCTAAGAGAATTGTAGTTTCTTAGGCATGTGATAAATGGTGATGGGATTTATGTAGTCCCTAGTAAGATTGAAGCTGTTAAGAATTGGAAAGCCTTTAGAACTCCGTTTGAGGTTCGTTCGTTCTTAGGATTGGCTGGATATTACAGTAGGTTCATTGAGAACTTTTCTAAGATAGCTAAGTCTCTTACTATCTTGACTCAGAAGTGTAAGACTTTCGATTAGGGTGAGGAACAAGAATTTTCATTTCAAACATTGAAGGATAATTTGTGTAATGTGCCTGTTCTAGCTCTCCCCAATAGACCGGAAGACTTTATGGAATATTGTGATGCGCCCGGGTTTAGACTAGGTTGTGTGTTGATGTAGGGAGGTAAAGTGATGACATATGCATCTAGGCAGTTGAAAATTCATGAAAAGAATTATACGACCCATGATTTATTGGGCATGGTGTGTTTGCCCTAAGGATCTGGAGAATTATCTGTATGGGACAACGAGTGTCAATCTATTCGGTATCTTAAGATTAATAAGTATTCTTTAGTCAGAAAGAGTTGAATACTTAACGACAAGCGTCGCAGGATAGAGTTGTCTAGTGATTATACTGTGAGGATTTGTTACCATAATAGTAAGGCAAATATGGTGGTTGATGCCTAAGTGGAAGGAGAGAGTAAAGCCTAGCGAGTTTGAGCTATGAATATGGACCCTTCAAGTCAGAGTATCAAGGATTGGATACTGGCGGCTCAGAAGAGGTTGTGGATGAGTCTGCCAGGATATACAAAAAAGATTTGGCTGAAATGATAAAACAAGAGGAGTGATAGGACTTAGTATTTCCGGATTGAATATGGGTGCCTTTGAAGGGTGATGTGAGAACCCTGATAATAGACGAAGCCCATAAGTCAAAGTACTCTGTACATCCAGGAGCTGATAAGATGTATTATGACCATAGAGATAGGTATTGGTGGCCTGGAATGAAAAATGACATAGCTGTGTATGTTAGTAAGTATTTAAAAGTTTGAAGGTTAAGGTAAGAGCATCAAAAGGCCATTCTGGCTTGCTCCAGAACCTAAGATTCCGAATGGAATGGAAGGGTATAGCTATGGATTTTGTGGACTAAGTTTCCTAGGAATAGTAGTGGGCATGACATAATATACATCATTGTGGATCGGTTGACTAAGTCTGCTTATTTTCTACCTATGCATGAGGATTATAAGATGGATAGATTGGCTAGGTTATATTTAAATGAGATAGTTGCTAGACATGGTGTACCGATCTCGATCATATCGAATCGTGATAGTCATTTCCTATCAAGGGTTTTGGTAAGTTCAATTGCATGAGGAATTAGGAAAGGTTTAGACATGATGTACGGCTTATCCTCCATCTAGACGTCAGTTGAGTGAGCATACTATCCAGACATTGGCAGACATGCTTAGAGCGTGCATCTTGGACTTTAGGGGAAATTAGGATGTTCATCTTCCGTTGGTTGAGTTTTCGTATAACAATAGTTATCATTCTAGTGTGAGATGTGTGCCGTTTGAGGCATTGTATGGTAGGAAAGTGTCGTTCCCCAATTATGTCGGCTGAAGTTGGAGAGGGTTAATTGATAGGACCTGAGTTAGTGCAAGAGACTACTAAGAAGATCTCGTAGATTAAGGATAGACTTAAGGCTGCGCGTGATCGTCAGAAAAGTTATGTCTGATAAAGCAAAGCTTCAAAGAGTTCATGTGGAGACTATGTTGTGCTCAAGGTGTTGCCTTGGAAAGGTGTGGTACACTTTGGGAAAAAAGGGAAAGTAGCACCTAGATTTGTTGGACCTTTTGAGATCATTGAGAAGGTAGGTTCTGTGGCCTACAGGTTAGATTTGCATGAGGAATTGAATGGTGTTCATGACACGTTCCACGTGTCGAACCTTAAGAAGTGTTTGGCTGATCCAACACTGCAAGTGCCCTTGGATGAGATCCAAGTTGATGCCAAGTTGAATTTTGTAGAATAGCCTGTGGAAATTTTAGAGAGAGAGCTAAGAAGTTGAAGCGGGGTAGAATTGCCATCGTCAAGGTTCGGTGGAATTCAAAACGTGGTCCTGAATTCACGTGAGAACGTAAAGATCAGATGAAGCTTAAGTATCCGCATTTGATTAGTGATGATAGTAGTTGCATTTCGAGGTCGAAATTCTTTTAAGGGGGTAGAATGTAACCTTTGCCCTTTTTGTGTTCTGAATATTTCATTGTAGTCCTTTGACTATTTGACATTCGTCAGTTTATTTAGATATTGTACCATGTTGACGGTGGTGATTTTGTTGAGAATTGTGGTAATTTATGGTTTATTGTGAATAATAGTCCTTTTTAGAGGTTATTATTATGTTAGTTAAGTTCTAGGTGGTTGACTCGTGAAATTTGAGAAATGCCGAAAAACAAGTCCTAACACGTCCGTTAATGTCCAATTAAGTTTTTGGGGAATAAAGCATGGAAATATGTCAAGTAAATGCTCTAAGTTATTGGAAAAGTATTTTTAAAGTGAATAAAAATGCTAAGTAACTTTGGGGAGTATTTTACGGTTGAGTTTTACGAGCTTTTAAGTGATCCCGACAGGAAAAGAAAGAGACCGAGCCCCCTAGGATGCTATGAACGTCTAAAGGACACCAAGGAGACCACAAGGCACTTATTTAGCAAGTGTGTCTCCCCTTGGTACATATCTTGTCTCATTTGGATTCAAAAACACACATTTCACCAAAAAACATACAAAAACTTTTGTTTTCTCTCCTTTCTTTCCTTGGCTGATCCGAGCAGCTACACACACAAAAACACACTCATTTTTGAATTTTTAATCAAGAACATGAAGGTCTAAGTCATCCGGGTTGATACCAATAGGCGTGGGTTCATAAAAACAACGTTTGGGTTGTCCGGTTCGTGTCGAAATCTACATTTTTGAAGATTTTCTTGAAAGTTCCTAAATTTAAATTTCATTTGTCCTTTTGGGTTTATATTGATGCATAGATGTTAGTTGTACAAGTTTATCGTCGTAGAAATCTATTTTTGAAAACGAAATGGAAAAAAAGGAGCGTTTGGTTTGCGTCGAATTCAAAAAAAAACACAAGGATTTTGTAGTTTTGATATTGTGGTCGTGATGGTTGAATAACATATGTTGCTAAATAGCTTATTTTGTATAATAGCTTGTATAGCTTATTTTGTGGTCTTTTCATGGCTTATTTTGAGCTTATATTCTCACGTTTTATGTTAAAATCACAAGGGAAGTGATTTTGATTATTTTCGTGGTATGGCGTATATTCGTGGACTATTTTAAGGCTTATAGTGATAACCAAATGCGATACGTAGCTTATTAGCTTATTTTCAAGCTTAATATAGGTATTTTGAAGCTTATGGGCTCGCAGCCCAATAAGCCCATTTAAGCCGTAGCTTATGGAAGGGCTTATTGTGGTCCGGATTATTTTCTACTTATTAGTATGAGCTTATGTATATAAATGGGCCTTGGTTTTGGGCTCGAATCGTATTTTGGACGTATAAATATCCTAATGGACCCCAATAAGCAATATTTAGTCTTTTTAAGAGTTTTGACGGACTTTTGAAAGTGAAATGTATTTACGAAGTGATATTGAACGTTATTTTGGGAAAAATGTTTTAGTAAACGTTAAAGATTAAGATTTTAGAATTTTATCGGAAAAATGTCGAAAGTTTGAAAAGTGTTCGAAATAAAGGTTAAAAACCTTGAAAAACGTTGTATGAACGTACGGGTCATCTCGCAATTTCATAAAAAGTTTATACTTAGAAATTTTACTTAAAAACATGAATATTGGTTTCAAATAATAAAATATTATTTTATTATTTTATTATCTTAATAAATTCACTAAAGGACGAAAAATATAATTTTTCTCTAAACTTCTTTAATATGCTTTTTATGAGTAAACGTTTTATTTTTTTCAACCATATTATGATTATTTTTACTGTGACTAAGGTTACCGAATGGACTTATCGAGATATATTTATAATTATTTATTATAAATATTTACTTATATTACTTATCTATTTTCTTTAAATAGTATAAGTATGTATTATTGAGCTATCGGATTGATAAGATGTTTTGGGTTAAGACGTCAACCATCACACCACTAAATTGTTACGGGTAATTGTACAACGAGTCTAAACTCTATGCATTAAACGTGAAGACTGTTTTGGAAATGAATGATTAAAATGGGACATTAACTGGACTAGGTCGTGTGCGGACGTCGTTGCATTTGCTTGTGTGATTGAGATTTAGTTGCTAAAGACTTGCTTGAGGTGAGTTCTCGTAGCCCCACTTTTTAAATCTTTTCCGTTGGGGGAAAATGATACTTAAATGTGTTTGAACTGTTTTTTGAACTGTGCGAAACTTGGTTTTGTTTTTGGGACAATGTTAAGTGCTTATGACTACTATGTGAATATTATGTGTTGCATGATTGTTTGGATCGGAGGGGTACGCCTATCCCAGTATTTGTGTGATTATTGGATCGGCTGGGTACGCCTACCCTAGTATGTGTGAGGTCCTGCCCTAATCTAGTGCTCCAGCTGGTAGGCCCTTTAGGTGCGTAAGTGATATATTTTGCTACCTGACTAGCGTGAATGCTAGGGTTAGGGTGATTCGACTAGCGGGTATGGTAGGTCGTGTTACATGATTTCTGGGATGCTATGTTCATGGGTTCGTTTGATATATTCACTGTCGTATTGCACTGATAGTCTATGTTTTGATTCTGGCACTGCTTTGGGTTTAGTGTCAAACTACGAGCTCACCAACATTTATTTTTATTTCATAATTATTTAGTTGGAGTTTTCGAGTAATCATTTTCAGGTGAAGTGAAAAGATGAATAAGTTGGTGTCAATGGATAGCAGGCTTTAGAGTATCTCGTGTGGATTTTCATGTTGAAGTTTGTTTGTTCTATTTTGTTTGATCTTAGTTTTTTGGAAGTTTTGGTTCTAGGTTTGGATTTGGACCCTGTGTGGGCTATTGGAAATTAAAGAGGGATTATGGATTTGGTTGTGATTTAGTATCATTTAGGGTATTCGAGTTATGGTCTGCTGTAACACTTGAAGTTTATGCATTGTAGTTTTTCTCTATATTGTATCTTGTGTTATGATTGATCATTATGTTGCATTCCCGAGTTTCCGCCATTGTCGGGGTGTGACAGAAAGTTTGGGTATTCTTCGACAATCATGGCTGGTGACGACGTTAATAAAGATCGAGTTGAACAGCTCGAAAATTCATTGAAACAATTTAGAGAAACTATCCAGAATTCGTTACAACAAATCACTCAGACCACACATGAGAATGATGAACGTCGTAATCCTAGAGGTCCTCGGTTAAGTAGAGGTCGTCGGAATGATCAACCTCAAAGACAATGTATTCAACCGCACGGAGAAGATTCTGATGTTGAAGATGAGTTTGAGGATGGATGGAATGGAGGAATACGTTTTGGAAAAAGTGGCTCAAGAGAATTTGATTACCGTCAATGAGCCAAAGACGTCCCAACCTTCCATGGTTTAACGAATGTAAAAGATTTTTTAGACTGGATGAGTGAATTGGATACCTTTTTCAAATTCTATGAAATTCCTATGGGTAGCCCAGTTGACCTCGTTGCATACAAGCTCAAGGGGGTGCTCATTCTTGGTGGAAAAATTTGCAACTCATTCGTGAACGACAAGGCAAACTACCTATCACTAGTTGGGAGAGAATGGAGCAAGAGTTACGTAAAAGGTTTCTTCCACCCAATCATGATCAAATTCTTTTTAATCTTTTCCAAAATTGCGTGTAAGTTAATCGTTCTGTTGAAGTGTACACGGCTGAATTCCATCGTTTGTCGTCAAGGAAGGATTTATCCGAAACCGAGTCTGAACAAGTAACGCGGTATGTTAATGGATTGTCACATGAGATCCAAGATATAATTTCTCTTATCCCCGTTTAGGAGAACGTTAGGATGTGTTAGTGAATGGCAACCGGGTACGGTTGTTAATATAAGGAGATGCTTAGATTGTAACCCTAAAAGAATATGTTGGTAAAAAGAGGTGCTATAGTTCTTACTCGATGGATTGAGAAAATAGAGTCCGTGCAGGATATGAGTGGTTGTAATATTGACCAAAAAGTAAAATACACTACTTGTTCATTTGTGGGTAAGGCGTTAACATGGTGGAACTCTGATATTCGCAAGCTAAGCCGGAAAGTTGTTGTTAGTATGTCATGGAATGACTCTAAGTTTATGATGATAGAGGAGTTTTGTCCTTAGTTCATGTGGATGACAAATGTTAATTATTATGTGCTGTGGAATCATGTTATGGTCGGGGCTGGCCATGCGGCTTATACTGACAGATTCTATGAGCTGGCTAGATTAGTTCCTCATTTAATGACCCTAGAAAATAGGAAGATTGAGAGATATATGCATGGCCTTGCTCCACAGATCCGTGGGATGGTGGTAGCAATGGAGCCAAAGACTATGCAGAAGGCTGTGCAGATTTTTGGTGTACTGATCGATGAGGCTATTAGGAATGGATCAATTAAGAAGGTTGAGAAAAAGAGGAAATGTGGGGGAGTCTAGCAAGGATAAAAATGGTAGGGATGATAATAAGAGGACTAAGACTGAAAATGCTTTTGCTATAAACGCAAACCCTGTAGGAAGAGAAAATACGGGTGCTTGGCCCAAGTGTGCCACCTGCAACTCCTATCATGCACCCGGAGGGCCTTGTCGTACATGCTTCAACTGTAACCGCCCGGGTCATTTTGCTAAGGATTGTAGAGTTGTGCCTAAGAATGTGTTAGCCTCAAAAAATATTGAGTCGAACCAGAAGTTCGTTCATTAGGAATATTAGGTCTCGATCATTTATATATTAAATGTTGTAATAGGCTAGAACGGGAATCGAGCTCATTTAATCTTAATTTTGTGAGTTTTGAGGCTAAGCCAAGTAATCCCGAGCCTGGCCCATAGAAAGCCCATAGGCATGAAAGCCTTATGGTGCGAGTATAAATACCCCTCTCCAAGTGTGGAGAGGGTGTTGGTCTCATTTGTATTTTGTGCAAGTAAATCAACCATCTCATTTTCTCTATGCTTTCTCTCTTTTGTTTCTCTCTCTTGTTTCTCTCTCTAAAATTCTTTCATTATCTTCTTTCTCATTTTCTTGTGTTTATCATGAAGTGAAGGTGATATTGGGTTCCGACATTTGGTATCAAGAGCCACAGGGGTAATTTAGTTTTGATTCGTGTGGTTTTTACATTTTTTTGGTTCGAAAATTCTATAAAACTTACAAAAGTGAGTTTTGATCTTCCTAACTACTCAAGGTTTTATCTTGTTTAAAGCTTAGGAGTGTTAAAACTTTCATTTTTGTTGTTTATTTTAAATTTTCGGTGAGTTTTTTTATGAAAAAACATCTGTTCCGAATTTGGTTTTACAAAAAATAGCACATCGAATTTGCCACATCAAAATTTACTTTAAATATTCAGTTTGAAAAAGGATTACTAATTAAGATCATAGCTCAGTTGGTTACTCTTCATGTGTTAAGATGTGGTCGCAACAACCCAAGTTCGAGTCTTAATGTTTTTTGTTGTTTTAGTAACAGCCGAATTTTTGTTGTCGAATTTGTCATTTACAAAATATAGTACATCGAGTTTGATTATTTCTATCAAATATGGAATAGGAGAACACAAATTGAGTCCTAGCTCAGTTGGTTTGTGTGGGAGTGTTAATACTTCACACAAAAGGTCCTCTGTTCGATTCCGAGTTTTGGTATTTTCTTTCGTTTTAGTTTTTTTCTTTTACCGACTTTGCACATTAATATCGAAAAAGGCTAAATATAACAAAATATTCTCATAGCTCAGTAGATAAAAGGAATGTTAGCTAGTGAACGTAGCGACCTTAGTTCGATTCTTGGCAAATGCATAATCTTTGAATTTTTTATTATTCCGAAACTGTAGTACTTTTTCATAGAACTTTGTGATAAGTTAATCGATTTTTGTAATAGTGCACATTTTTTCGGTTTTTATCGAAAATTGTGTTTTAGGATTTCATTTCATTCTCGGAATTAAGCATAAAAGTTGTAATAGACACACAAATCTTCGGTTTTATCGAGTTTTGTGTTAGGAGAGTTATTATCGAATTTTGTAATAGGCAAATTTGTTAAATAATTTCTATTTGTAACTTGTCGAAATTGCTACGACGACTTGTCCGAGAAATTTGTCCGAGAATTACTACCGAGTTTTGCTTTGTCCAAGAATTTAATCCGAGATACGATATTTGCCTTGTCCGACGAGAGTTCCGAGTTTGATCTTAGACGTGTCCGACAAAAGATACCGAATTTGTTACCGATTTTGTTACTGAATTTGTTACTGGATTTGCTCAATCAAATTTGTTAATCGAATTTGTAACATAAAAAAAACCACATCACAACTTTATCATCTTAAGATCCTACAAATCATTTTCACTTCATAATTTAACAATATTCCAGATTGACTATACAATCATCAACTTCCACAACTGGACAGTCAATGCATAACAACTTCATGGCTGCTGGTTAAAGGTTGATCGTCCACCAATGCTTGCAGACAAGCAGATTTAACAATGACGATTCACGTTTCTTACGGTACATCTTACACAAAAAATAATGTGATGCAGTAAGGATATTCATTCTCGAATGTCCTTACATTCCTTCTAACTGTAGTAATACAAAGTTGTCCTGCAACAGAATATTTCTCCAGAAGTTCCTTGTACACACAAGTTGAGACTATATTGATACATGTCTCCTGCAAACAAAGCTCATTTTGAATCAGAAAAGGAAGCGATTCATATGATATTGACTGGAATTGGAGATGAAATATACTCTCTGTTTTGGGGGGGGATGCGTGCAATATTCTCATGAAATGTGGAAGATAGTGAAAAGCTACTACAAGGTAATTCCCTCAACATTCAGATGTCAAGCCAAACTTATTTTGGGAATTGGATAAATTAACCTCTCAACGGATGGAGAATCAATAGTGTCTACTACTTCCGGTTTTACAAGGCTGTTGAATGAATGATCAGAAACAAATTGTCTGTTGTTAAATGCAATCAAGTCAATGTTCAATTTCTTCAACAACTTCAACCAGAATGGTCAAGGTTTGTTACAATTGTCAAGCAACAACACAAATTGGATGAAGTATCATATCACAAGATCTTTGACATTCTGAACATATCAAAAGGAAGTTAATGAAACTCCATGCTGAAAGAATAGCCTAGATTGCTAACCCATTAGCACTTTGTGTACTTCCTTAACCACAATCAAGATCATTTTTATCAAACATCAAAGTCTCACAAATCATATGCACCAACATCAAGAACATCACTTCCAACCAGATCAAATGCAACTACAAGACACAAAGGCAAAGAGATAGCCAAGCCAATCACACCTCCATCTGAGTCTGCTTCTGAAGAAGACAATGATCCTGAACAAGCTCAGAAGGATAAGGAATGTAGAAAAATTTGGCTACTCATTGCAAAGTACTTCAAGTAAACTCTACAAAAACTACCAACAACAACTCAAGAACTCTACTCAAACAACAGAAATAAGTGAATGTGGATATATCCAAGATACATGAATGACAATCGTGTGGACAGTGTTGGGAATCAGAGGAATTGACTGTTGCATGGGCTTGGTAATCTGTAGGTGGACAAAGTTGTCGCTAGCAGTATGAGGATACAGTGTTTTACTGCAATGAATTTGGTCATTTTGCTAGGGAATACAGGAAAGCCAAAAGGGTTATAGACTCCACGTATCACATGGAGAGATGTTGATTGTGGTAAAAAGGTGAGATTGGTGTTCTACTTCAAGTTTAGAGCAATCTGAATGGGCTAAGCAGCCACGAATGAATGTGATTGATAAACAAGAGTTGAAGAACTTTTCAGCTATATGGAAAAGATCCAGGAGGTTTCTAATGCAGACTCTAGGCAACAGTATTCTGAGCCATTGGAACGGTACAATTCGATACTGGATTTAATGTGTTTGAAATGAAATACAACATTTCTGCTGCAATCTGAACATCCATTAGTAAACATGTGTAGTGGAACGGTTGTAGTATTGTCATTCGCTAGATTCAACGATATGTGTGATAAATGATATTTTGTTTGACCAAAATGTTGTAGAATGTGGATGATGAGCGTGTTGCGTTACTAATTTAATTGCAAATTAAAAACTTGATGCGATGAAAATAAAAAAGATTCAAAAGCAAATTAAAAGAAGCAAACGCTTCATTGACTCAAGAATTGAAGAGTGCAAACCCTTACTCTTGCATGAGATAGTAGACCCCTGGGGGAGTCTTATATTATTTCGGCGATAGTTGTTTAGTTGCACTTCATAAACAAACAGACCGAGTTTGAGAGGTACAGGCTCTTAATGACCCTTACAAGTTAACTATGAAAACTTGAACGTATGTTAAATTGAAACTTAGGATATTAGCTCTAAAAGACATTGTCATAAAGAAGTTTAAATTTAAAAGGACTACCCGAAATTTCTGTTCTCAAAGAGAAACACGATGAGTTTGTCAAACAAAGTCTTTAACATAATGTAAACATTATGTAAAAAGCTCTTGTCAAGGAGAAAAACAAAGGTTAAAACGGATTTGAAAACTTAAGGAAGAACAATATATGAACTAACTTCCACGTGACTTAGAGCCTCTAACTCAATGTCTAAGTATTTTTAGAAAAATAAAAACCAAAACTGAAATTCGTCACTGTTTTACACACTGATTTTGTAATGACCATTTGACCCACTTCCCGACCTTAAAAACTCATGAGGCCGACTTTTCTGGAAAGTAGACTCTCTGAGGTTATCTCCAGTATGTTGTAAATTATTTATTTGATCTTTTATGATTGAGTTATGCTCGTTACAAAACTGCCTAACTTTCTGCAGTGAATTAAACATCTAATTCGAGTGATTTAAGCCCTAACGCATGATCATATCGCTAATTCAATCGATCTAATGATTAAACCATCATCATTATGACATAAACTTTCTGAAAATTAAATACCCTAATTTATAAACCCTAATTTAAACCCTAATCCATCATAATTAAGTTACTAGAATTATAAACAAACTAAAATTAAAAGATCGGATCGTACCTTAAAAGTAAAACCCTAAAAAAAATCGTCTTCTCTCTTCCTCCTCTCTATGGCCGGTCGAACTATAGGGTAATAGGGGTTAGGGATTTATGATTTATATTTATAGGCCTCCTAGTAGAGTTGTAGGTCAAGTCTAATTAGGTTTAGATTGGGATTAGGACTTTAAATAATTTTTTTCCTTTTAACCCTTAAATCGGCCGAATGGCCTTTATCTCTTTTTTTTAATTTTTTTTAATTTTTTTATTAATTACATATTTATTTATATTTCCTTTAATTTTTATAAAAACCTTAATAAATTTGACTATACCTTTTTGCATAAACGCAGTTTACTACCTTTCTAAAAATAACTTTTCATTTCCAACTTAACTTTCTAAAAATAGAAATTTTACATTTTCTCAACTACACTTCTAGGGTCAACACTTATCTTAAATTAGTAACAAAATACATATATGTATTTATACTTACACAATTAACACGCAATCGCTCAATTTTCAATACTCATTTCCTTGTCATTAAGAATGAACGAAATGGACTCAACAAATTTCCCCATCATCCTAATCTCATTGAGATGATCACACTCAATAGATTGGTTTCCAATAACCCACATAAATGCACAAAACCACATTATATCACATTCAAATATCAAATTTGAAATCACATAAACCAACAGTGCACAGGCATTTTTACAGTCACACACACAACGGTTTGACTAACTGCTCACAGTCATGGTTGCCACAAACCAAATGCCAAAAAATTCCCAAAACCATCACGTTTTGAAAGCAAAACCATCGCCTTTTCAGATCTCTACTTTAAGAGCGAAAAGTTTTTCACAAACAAAGTCGGTTCCCAAAACTAATGTGTCAGAGAGTTTATCAAAACTAGTCACAACATAAATTTTGCCTCAAAGAGCAAGGCAAGCTGTAAGAAACACAAATGTGATTAAACCAGGTATGTATCAAATTGACACTAGGACAACACAAACGAGAGCACCTCAGCTGCCTCAGACTTCTAGGAATACTAATCCTCGCATGTCTACCTCTACAGGAGTAATTCACAGAACTAATGTTAGCAGATCACAGCTTAGGAGCACTCAAATGATAGACAAGGTCGTGCCAAACAATATTCAAGTGAAGGATAAGAAGATTGAAGTAGAAGACCACCATAGGATTTCTAGTATTTCTAATAAAAAAATGTAAATGCGAGTAATGACAGTTTAAAATCCAAAACTTCGAATGTTAATGATGTTTGTGCTACTTGTGAAAAATGTGTGTTTAATTTGAATCATGATGATTGTGTTTCTAAATATTTGAATGACGTAAATGCTAGAACTAAGAAGCCTAAAGTAGTGCCTATTAGTAATAGAAAACCCAAAAGTCAAGCGAACAAATTTGTTACAACACCCCCTAAGAAAATAGTTGCATCAGAATCCACTATTTAGAAATCCAAGAGTTACTATAGGATGCTGTATGAGAAAACTAGTAAGGCATGGAAATGGTGGATAGAACAACAATGCCCATCAGGATATAAATGGGTTCCTAAGACAAAAATGAAATGGGTCCCTAAAGTTAGGAATGAGAATGTGAAAAACAAAGTTAGTTTTGCTATAGATAATACATCTAGGATAACTAATGTCTTGAAAATCACAAATACTTTAGGATCCAATTTGTCAAGTATTCCATCTTCCTCTAATTCTTTTGCAGATTGTTCAACTCATCCTATTCATTGTTGACTCTGGATGCACAAAGCACATGACGGGCAATCAAACACTGCTGTGCAATTTTGTTAAAAAATATCTAGGTACCGTTTGTTTTGGCAATGATCCATTTGCTCTAATTCTTGGTTATGGAGATTTGGTTCAAAGAAATATCATGATCAACATGGTTTATTACATCGAAGGCCTCAATCATAATCTCTTCTCAGTTGGTCAATTTTATGATGTAGATTTGGAGATTGCTTTCCGGAAATCTACGTGTTTTGTTAGAGATCTTCAGGGAAACAATCTACTCACTGGTAACCGTGGATCTGATCTCTATACAATATCCCTTCAAGAAATGACTTCATCAACTCCAATCTGTCTCATGGATAAAGCCTCACCAACTCAAGCATAGTTATGGCATCGAAGACTTTCTCATCTTAACTTCGACTACATCAACTTTCTTTCAAAGAAGGATGTCGTGATTGGTTTACCAAAACTGAAATATGTCAAGGATCAACTATGTTCCTCTTGTGAAGTGAGTAAAGCAAAAAGAAGTTCATTCAAGACAAAGGCTGTTCCAAGTTTGAAATGACGGCTAAATTTGTTTCATATGGACTTATGTGGTCCAATGCAGGTTGCTAGCATAAATGGGAAGAAATACATTCTGGTAACTGTAGATGACTACTCCACATATACTTGGACTCTATTTCTATGATCCAAGGATGAAACACTAGATGTTCTTAAAGATTTCCTCATAATGATTCAACAAAATCTTCAAGCCATAGTAATTTCTGTTCGAACTGACAGAGGCACAAAGTTATTAAACAAGACACTCCATGCATTCTTCAAAGAAGAAAGAATTGAGCATCAAACTTCTACTCCTCGAACACCTGAACAGAACGACGTTGTCGAAAGACGAAACCGTACTCTGGTTGAGGCTGCTCGAATGATGCTTTCAGCTTCTAAACTACCTATGTTCTTTTGGGCTGAAGCAGCTGCAACCGCATGCTATACTCAAAATAGATCTATCATCATCCCAACATATGAGAAAATGGCATATCACATCATCAATGACATGTAACCTTCAATTAAACACCTTTACATTTTTGGTTGCACTTGTTACCTAACAAGAGATGGTGAAAATATGGATAAGATGAAAGAAAAAGGAGATCCGTGCATTCTGGTAAGATACTCCACTCAGTCAAAGGGATATTGATTTTACAACAAGAGAACCCGATTGATAGTTGAATCCATACATCTTCGATTTGATGAAATCAAAGAGATGTCAGAGACGTCTGTTGCTAATGACACTTCTGGTCTCGTTCCCCAACGACAAAAGGCATCAGATTATGACAACTCTGGCCTCGTTCCCCAACTACAAAATGTTTCTCCTTCAGCAGATACAACCGTTCCATCACAACAAGAGTTGGATCTTCTTTTCGGTCCTTTATACGATGAATTTTTCACTACAGGTACTTCAAGTGTCAACAATTCTTCTTCTCCCACCGATAATTCTAAACAACAAGACACACCACCTATAACGAATATTCAATCTTCAACAGAACCAACATATCCAACAAAGGTTAATGCTGAGGAAAACAACGATAATCAAGTAGAAGATACATAGTTCCATCAAGATGAATTTATTAATCCTTTCTGTACACCGGTACGAGAAATTACTGAGTCTTCCTTACGTAATATTGATAATTCAAATACGCATTCTTTCTATCAACCACATGATTCTGAATACCGATGGACAAAAGATCACCCGCTAGAACAAGTTCGTGGAAATACCTCCAAGCTAGTGCAAACAAGATGACAACTTGTAATAGATCCTAAAATGTGTATGTTCGCACTCACCGTAAGTATTGCTAAACCAAAAACCATTAAGGAAGCAATGGCTGATTCTGAATGGATAGAGGTAATGCAGGAAGAGCTTCATCAGTTTGACAAACTACAAGTATGGGAACTCATTGACAAACCCTTTGGCAAGAATGTAATCAAGCTAAAGTGGTTATGGAAGAACAAAAAGGATGAAGACCAAACTGTAATTCGCAATAAGGCACGACTTGTAGCTAAGGGTTATGCTCAAGAATAAGGTATTGAATTCGAGGAATCATTTGCTCCAGTTGCTCGCTTGGAAGCTGTTTGGATTTTCATCACATATGCTGCACACAAGTCTTTTCCAATCTACCAGATGAACGTTAAAATGACATTTTTTAATGGTCTACTAAAGAAGGAGGTTTATGTTGCACAACCAGATGGGTTCGTTGATCTTGATCATCTAGAGAAAGTTTATCGTCTAAGAAAAGCTCTATATGGATTGAAACAAGCTCCAAGAGCATGGTATAATGAACTCTCAAATTTCCTGATGTCGAAACAACTCCAAGAGCATGGTATAAGAAACTCTCAAATTCCTGGATGTCCAAAGCATTTACTAAAGGAAACCATTAGACCCTGCACTATTCACGATTAAGATACTGGTAGTACAGTTATACTTGTGTAAATTTACTTCGATGACATTATTTTTGGGTCTACAAACCCTAAATTTTCTAAACGATTCGAAAAATTAATGCACAGTAGATTTGAGATGTCCTTAATGGGGGAAATGAAACTCTTTTTAGGACTTCAGATCTACAAATCCCTAAGAGGTATCTTTATCAATCTGGCCAAGTATGCTTTAGAAATACTTAAAAAACATGGTATGGAAAAATGTGATACTGTTGGTACACCAATGGCTACCAAACCTAAATTAGATGCAGACTTGAGTGGAAAACTCATAGACCAAACTAACTACCATAGTAAAATCGGGTTACTCATGTATCTGACATCTAGTAGACCAGATATAGTGCAAGCAGTATGGGTCCTCTGGCATAATGGGTGGTCCATCGACTCCTGGTGAACCAATGTCTGAATCGTCCTCAACTGGAAAGGATACTGAT
>BQNB010069574.1:0-28159 GCA_026074375.1 Tanacetum coccineum | reverse complement strand
TCATCAAAAGAGTTATGCTGATAATAGACGCAATTTGAAGTAGGAAAGTATCACCTTGGAAAGGTGTAATTCGTTTTGGGAAAAAGGGAAAGTTAGCACCGAGATATGTAGGACCATTTGAGATTCTTGAAAGGATCGGTCCTGTAGCTTATCGATTGAGATTGCCTGAGGAATTGAGTGGGGTATATGACACGTTTCATGTGTCAAACCTAAAGAAATGTTTGGCGGATGCTAGTTTGCATGTGCCATTAGGTGAGAGATAAAGGTTGACAAAACTCTTCGTTTTGTTGAGGAACCTGTGGAGATAATGGATCGTGAAGTTAAGAGTTTAAAGCGTAGTAAGATAGCGTTAGTAAAGGTTCGTTGAAATTCTAAGCGTGGTCCTGAGTTTACTTGGGAACGCGAGGATTATATGAAGTCTAAGTACCCTCAGTTGTTTGTTGATCGAGCTGATGAATCGGCTAGTTAGATCTCGGGACGAGATTTCCTAAAGGAGGGGATACTATGACAACCATGGCTTGAGCAGGTTAGTCAAACCGTTAGTGTTGACTTAGGTGCCTGCTGCAATGTATGATTTATGTGATTTTGTGTTTATGGGTGTTTATATGTGTTTATGAGGTATTGGTAATCAATCTATTGAGTGTGATCATCTCAATGAGATTGGAATGAGGGGAAATTGTTTGAGTTCATTTCGTTCACTTTTGAGTGACAAGGAAATGGTTATTGAGATTTGAGCGTTTCTGTGTTAAATGTGTAAGTATTATTACGTATACGTATTTTTGTGTTAGTAATCTAAGATAGGTTTAGATTTTAAGTGGTAAGTTAAGAAAAATGTAAAAGTTTTATTTTAAGAAAGTTAGGTTGAAAATGAAAAAGTAAAAAGTTATTTTTGAAAGTCTAGTGAATTTCAATTATGTAAAAAGGTATAGTCAAATTTGTTAAGGTTTTTATAAAAAATTAAGGAAATACAAGTAATTATATAATTAATAAAAAAAATAAAAAAAATTAAAAGAAGCCTTAATCGGCCAAAAATAATAAAGAAAATAAAAAGGAAATAAATGTAATCCTAATTGTTATCCAATTCCTAATTAGAGTTAATCTATAATATTTCTAGGTAGCCTATAAATACAAAACAATTCCCAAACCCCCTCCCCTATTATTGTCGACCGAACCAAGGAGAAAAAAAAAGCTAGGGTTTTCTTTTAAGGTATTTTCTAATCTTTGTTTAATTATAGTTATTTAATTTTTAATTAATGTAATTTAAACTTGATGGATTAGGGTTTATATATTAGGGCTTTGATTTTTCTAGAAGTTTATAATGTTATAATAATTGTTTGATCATTAGTTTAATTGGTTACGAGATTTGATCATGCGTTAGGGTCTAGATCACCCGAATTAGTTGTTTAATTCACTGCAGAATTTTAGGCAGTTTTGTAACGAGCATAACCCATTCATAAAGGATCAAATAAACAATTTATAATATACTGGAGATAACCTCAGAGAGTCTACTTTCCAACAAAGTTAGTCTCGTGAGTTTTTATGGTCGGGAAGTGGGTCAAAAGGTCATTACAAAATCAGTGTGTAAAACTGTGACGAATTTCAGTTCTGGTTTTGATTTTTCTAAAAATACTTAGACAACTAGTTAGTGGCTCTAAATCACATGGAAGTTAGTTTATATATACTGTGTGACCCCTGAATTTTTTGTAGTCATATAATGATGTCTAAAGTGGTCATCTAGCGTCATACTTTTAGGGTGTCAGATTCTGGACGAATTCTGGACACTTTGGATTAATGAATTTCTAAAGGGTATTTGTAAAAGGGTAATGGTTTGGGAGAGCTATTATAGGTTCATAGGACATATATGTAGCATGATGAATTTTGGTTTGAATTATAGAAGTGTTTAAGTGGTACGTTTAGGACGTGTAAGTGAGTATAAAATTCTGCTCAAAACCAGAAAATTTAAAGCGTAGCATTGAAGTGTAAATGGCATATGTAGGAGTTGGAAAAGGGTTAAAATCAAGTATAGAACTATGGTAGATAGCTTAGATATCCATCATAGTTGAGGTTACATCATATTGGGTTGAATGCCTAATTGATAGTAGCTTATTGTGTGCTTAATTGTTTAGATTATCCGTGAAGTGTTTGTGAAGCTTTTGTTGGATTCTTTTGGGAAGCTAAGCATCAGGTGAGTTTCATAGTCCCTCTTTTTAATGTTTTAAATTGGGATGGAAATGATGCTAAGTGTTTTGGAAATGTTTTGAATTGCTGTGATTATGTGTTTTGATTGCGTGTGGACATTATGTGACTGCATATGGCTTGTTGTTGCATGATATTGTGTTGTGTTGAGGATCATTAATAGTGGGGCTGATCATCTCACGGATCGTTAATTTGAGATTGACCAACTCAGTGAATTGGTATGGGTCTAGGCCTAAATATAAGCTTCAGCTGGTAGACTTTTAGGTGCGTAAGTGACGTATGTGGGATCGGAGGGGTACACCTACCCAGTATATGTATGGTTGGTTTGATATGGTGATTTGGTTTGCATGTTAGCATAAGTTCATATGTTGCATAATTGTCCTATATTGTTTTGATAATCACAGTAATTGGTTTGAAAGGTTTATAATGTGAGTCTTAAACCTATGACTCTCACCAACCGTTGTGTTGACGTTTTTAAGCATCATTTTCAGGTGAGCTTCATGAGAATATTGAGGTTAAGAGAAGTGGCTAGAGCGACTGCTAGGATTGCATTGGAGTTCGCTCCTGAGTTTGTTTATGTTTATTGCATGGATTTTGTTGAATGTTATTTGATTCTATTAGGATCGTGAGATATTGTTCTTGTATTGGTGAGACCCTCTTTCATTAATACAAGATGTCGTTCTTTTGGTTTTCGGTATTGTCATGACACATTGTGTCTTTATTACTTAGTTGTGCATTTAGTGTTTCTCTATTGTTGACACCATTGTGTTGTGATGATATCCATGACGTTACGCCTCGTGTTTCCGCCTTGGCGGGGTGTGACATCGGTGCTCGGCCTTTTTTTCCCGTCTCATCTTCTATCCGTGGCATGATGGCTTCTCGTCATCGCGCAGACTCTTACGTTCTTTCAAAAATATATATGCGATACAATATTCGCTCCGACTATTCCGGATGGGAAGTCAACAAAACAAGCGGTAAATTATACCCGCAATATCAAAACAAAATCATAGTAGCTCTTATCAAAGGTGGCAAAAACAAGTCGCGAAAATATATTCGACAGAACCAAATTACGTTGTTCCAACTTTTATAGTCGCGCTCTTTACGAGGGATAATATACGTCGCGGAATGTATCCGATTAAAATAATCATTATGCCGTTCTCACGAGAAATTCTCTAGAATGGATGATCGATCCAAGCTTAGTTGGGGATCATAATAACAACAAAACCAAGCGTAGTTCGCTTATCAGAACCAAGACCGAAACTTACGTCGTTATTTAAAATCAAAATATATGTCGCGCTCAAATACGGAATTATACCAATATTCAAAACCAAGAATATCCTTCATTACCAAAAATCCAAAACATACGTTGCTTACTAAAACCAAGATAGGCGTTATTAATCAAATTTGATATTTTTTATATCATTATCCAAGTCAAAATACTCATTATTATTCAAAACTGAAATACACATGTCGCCTTTCCGGTCTCATTCGACAATGCCTTACTAGTCGCGAAAAATATTCCGAAACACATTAGATCTCCTAATCATCTTACGATATTGCCCACATAGTCACATAAGTACTTATTGTACGATCGCCATCTTTTACACGACGACTCGATGAATTGGCCTCATACAAAGGCATTCATCACGCCCGCTCTTAACCAAGCATTGGCGATTATTATCACATATCGGATTCGCTTTCTTTTGGAGCTTTTGGCATAATCATTTTATCTAACACTTAGGTTTTATACCCCTACGATCACATTTTCCTCATCGTACCGAGCTTGCCACAAAGTCAAGCCACCTCGACGATAATTCCAACATAAACACGGCTAATTCTAATTAGTCTACACTCACTCTCATGGGTACTTCAAGCCACCATCGTCAACAAGACTTTCGGCGATGACCACCCACCTAAATACGTCCTAAATTCTCACTTGGGCGATTACACCCATTCGTTTACATCCTAAACCGCATCACTGGCCACTAAAAAGTGACATGAACGCTCACTACCATGTAAAGCACATAGCACATATTCCACAAAATTCGGCGGCGACAATCCCGCTACAACACATAATGTCTAATGACAAATAAAAATCAATTAAGAAAACAATGAGCATCATGGACTTATTGCTCGTTCGACGAAAATCAAAAATTTCAACGTTTCTTCATGGCGACTAGCACCGTTGGCTTGGTCTCATCTCATCGCGTAATATCTCCGATGAATCATATCACCAAATCAAAGTAATCACTCACATTCCTAATTTAATACCGTTCGGCTTAAGGCGTTAGCTACTTAGATCTTTCCCCCAGGATGGAAACGGATGTCACCATTCGGCTAGAGTCTCAATCAATTCGCCACTCTCTACGCCATTGGGTCGTCATGTCCCGGAGTAAGGGCCACTACACTTAACCATAGGTCAAGTATCGTATAGTGTCTCATTAAAATCCTTGACGATTGAGGTATGTCACAACTACACTACCACTACTCTCATTGACGGGAGACGAAAAGAATTTTCTTCACGGCCATCAGTTGATACATCAAGGGCAACACACATCTCACGCAGGAGAAGTCTTCTCCATTCCTTATTTCCAACCTCGGAATTAACCTTCTCAGCTTCCACCCACCTTAGGAATCTTGACATCTTCAAGAAGATCCCTTCTCGGTGTCGGTATCAGGTTCACACCCTTGGTAGCTCGATTCTACCATTGCTTACTAGCACACCGACTATACTTGGTCTTAATACGTCTTCATAACAATCACCGCTCTTAAATACTATGAACTAAACATCACTCCTTTCTAGGCATACTCGTTCTGAACAATACCGTAGGTATTTTCGCTTCGGAGCAACTCGGTCATAATGACTCGCATGAGACTCTCTCCATGCAGGCGATAAGAATAGGGCTACTTGCATGAGAATCCGTAATAGGGTAAAAATATTTTCTCCTTCCGGAAGCTTGACCCAAACATTTATCTCAATTATCAAGCGTTTTAAGGGTGACGATTTATCCGACATAGCGTGGTTCTTCCTAAATTATGCATAGTTGATCAGGTTATGCACAATTGACGACCAAACGACATCATGTCTTTCCTCGTCAAAACGTTTCTTTTCCATACGTTACATGCGTAAATTGATTCCAAGAAAAGTTTCGAAGAGTAAAAATCAAATCATTTCAAAAGAAAGAAAAGAAGATCGCACCATCTTCCGTTCACATTATTTAAAAAGAAAATTTATCCATACACATTTTGTAAAGAAGGTATTTTTTTTAAGTTTGTTTTTAAATTGACACCATAGGGCCAGTTTATGAAATTTGGAAAATGCAGTTTTCCGTTATTTGCACAATCAATTTATTCAACATGGTCAATATGATTTGCGCAATGACCTTCATTTAACACACCAGTTTCAATATTGCAAATCATAGTTTTAAAATTACCCATTCACGAAACATCATTAAACACAGTTTGGTCAATGGTCACGGCAAGCACCAAAATAATACCCACTCATGGACTATGCAAGCAAGTAACATACACATGCGAAAGATTTGCCAATTAAAGTCACCCAACGCTTGGGGGTAACCACGACCTCCAAGCTTCACTCATAGTACAACCTATACAATGACACTTACTCATATCTCACAACCGAGAACAATTACAGCAATTGTAATAACAATGCCGAAAATATCATACATGCAACCAATTTTCCCAAAAAGGGACATCATTGGCTTTCAAAGCCAGTACATCTAACCGTAACGGTTATAAGTTTTCTAACACATGAACTACATATACATGAACTCTCCTAGAGTTCTAAATCAAAAGTAATAGTTAAAAAGTACACAATCACCACGCCGACGAGAAAGTATAACTTTGATGGTAAGATAAAACCTTGAGGCAACAATGACCTGAAACTACTAAACTATTTAGGTTCTTGAAACCCTCCTACTTACTAATACGTTGACGACAAAAGTATGAGGTTTTCGCCTACGAAAAGCATTTCGAATCTATTTTCCAGAAACATAGGGCCCACTGCCCAGAAAGTTTTTTTTTGATCCAAGGTGAAATTACCCTTTTACCCCTATTTATCAAAGCCGCCTATTTTTCCAAAATTTTATCGCTACACTAAATTGAGTGTATCTCCTAAACTGTGCGTCCGCAAAATCCGAAACGACCGCTCAAGTGTAAGTTTGTTCAATATATAGAACTTACAGTTTTAAATATTTAGGTGTTGCTATATAAGTTTTTGAACTTATTTCTCATTCAAATTCTGGTCTAAATTTTCTGACCAGTTTTGCCATTTTAGCGATATCTCATTCGTCGGGCGTCGATACGACTCCATCCGAATTCCTATATGTACCTAAGATGTCCTTCTACATCCTAGTCCAATTTTCCAAGTCTTCATAGACCAAAATATTTTGAAACATACCCAGCAAGCTGCTATCCCAAAGCAATCCCCAAAGAAATTTTGACAAATTTTTGTAGCTTACAAAAATGAGCGAAATTTGAAATTTATTGATACTTTTGATGTGAAACCAATTGAAGGTGATAGCCCTAAGAGTCTTCTACAGGTACCTAAATTTTCTTTTGAAAAGTTATTACAAAAATATGGAGTTATACTCCTTTTCCCAACGGTATACCCGATTTGATTATTTTTACAAAAATGACGATATCTCACTCATCCGGAGGAGATATGACCCTATCCAAAGAACCACATATACTTAAGACATATGCCCACATCCATATTGGATTTTCCAGGTGCCTTATGACCAAAACTAATTCACAATCAACCCCACAACCTGCTAGTTACAAACTGCCGTATAATCCATTTCAAAATCCAATCAAACACCATTTTAATTCCTTCAAACGCCAATACAAAGCCATACCCAATGACTTAACACTCCTTCAAACACAAAAACTCATAGATTTTCATAATCAAACATTTCAGGACTTACTAAGTAGAGGTCGATACGAGATAATCAAACACAAACACCAACTTTATTCGAAAGTTCCAAAGATAGACGTTTCCAAACGACATATTACGCGGGAGTCTGTTTATAATTGTTTTCAAAAACAATGAAGGTTCATGGGATGACATATAAAAGTCATACTCCCATTAACAGGAAAATCTCAAAATGATAGATTACGAAACAACATATGTGAATCAAAATCAATAAGAAGAGCGTTCAAATTCAAAATCAATTAGTAAAATTTTCAAGTGGGATCGAAAACTAAGTCGAGTCCCGACATCAAGAGATAACAAAGTAAAGTTTGCGAAAAAGTTTCGAAGATAATCGTATACCAACGATGTTTTCATCACGTATCAAAATAATTTTTATCATATCGCATCGAAATGTTTAAAGAAGTTAAACTATTCGCAAGAAGCGAATATCAAGATATATATAATCGTATACCATAGAACGGATGCCGTATATATATATATATCTATATACATATAATTATTACTTGTACCAAGTGTCAACCACTTGTTACGCACATAATATGCAATCAAATATATACCACATAAGGCTTCTAAGGATAAGGAGCAACACGCACGCAGATATCGGACATCGGTGAAAGACTCGTGAAACTTTTCCAAAAACAGTTGTAGTCCAAGTTTTGTAAAACGACTTAGTTCACTACAACTCGTGCTCTGATACCACTCTGTAACACCCCCAAACTACGATACACAGCGGAATACAACATTGGGGTGCTACTTCACAATACATGCACACGAGTCTCAGCAAACGTTCAAAGATACGTTTACAAAACACAATTTCATTTATTAGAAAGATCAGAGTTATATAGGTCCCAAAACCATTATAGAAATTATTTCCAAAAGTCACAACACGACTTGATTTCTAAAACACTTGTTTAGTTTATGACACTACTTCACCGACACACCGTCCTTGATATCCGCGTTCCGTCCCATCCAGCCATCAACAGCAATTAACCTGAGATACATGCTTAAAAAGTCAACAAAACGTTAAGTGAATTCATAGAGTTTACAATTAATACATAGAACGCATATTTTGGGTTTCACAAAACGTATAACGTTGGCTCGTAAGTCAAGTTATAAAAATAGTGATTTCCAACTAAAGAGTCCGTGTACTAAAACTTAACACATTAATCCCGTAGGACGAAATTATGTCTGAAAAGTATGCCACTTCTCCTAATACTAACTACAAAATGTTTGTTTGACAGGGTGGTCCCAACGGATTCAAACCCCGGACAGGGTTGTCAAACTCAATAGATCTATTTAATAGATTAGCGCTTACCAACACATGGTAACTAACAGTCACACAGAAAAAGGCATATACTCAGTAGTGAAGGAATCATATTCAAGTATCGAAAACAGTTTGCGTTCAATTTCACAAAACAAGCAATATATCCCCCTCGCGGAGTTAAAAACATTGAAAACTTTAAAAGCGAGGCTATGAACTCACCTTGGTCGAAGCCGAAGATCAAATAACCGAAACAATTCACGGAAAATCAATGAACACGATCACGACCTATAATTTATGTCGCTCGATTACTATTCCGAAAAGTATAGTCAACGATGCGTACATCGTATCAACAAAATCATATATATGGTATATATATATATATATATATATATATATATATATATATATATATATATATATATATATATATATATATATATATATATATATACATTCATACATGTGATGAGAAATCCACTTGCGCCTTAGATCCCAAAACCCCACAACATTGAGTTATAATTGTCCCTCACGTTTTATCTTACGTGACTTTAATTGAAAACGTTATATTTTCGATAACTTTTTATTTTTAGAAAGTTACTATTTTCGGAAAGTTACCATCTTTGGTAAGTTTAAATATCTAAGTATATTTTTAATACTTATCATTTTATTTATATCCATGTACTTAGTTAAAAATTATATAAGTCTTATATGACCCGTTGACTTTTTAAAGTCAACATTTGACTTTCTTTGACTTTTATACTTATATTTATTTTTTACCCAAATCTGACCCGCGCCAAACGACCCTTTAAATCACATTTTCACGATTCGGAGTAAAAAGAGATTTTATGCGAAACGATATTCCGGACAACTTTTTAGTTTTAGCCGAGACCTGAATCTCGATAGAAAATGACCAAAATGCCCCTGCAAGTTTCTGCAGGAACTTGTATTTTTAATAAAAACGCAGCAGTTTGACCATCGGTTTTAACCCGCTATATCACGTTTTCGTTACTTTGAGCAAAAAGAGATTTATAATAAACATCATTCCGGACAACTTTCGTGTTTCGCCGGAAGGCCAAAACGGACTCTAAAGTGCCCATAATGGCTGTCGAAAATCAGATCAGAATGTATACTTTTGCAAAATAGCTGTTTGGAAATTTATAAAATTTCTAAACTTTGACCGGCCATAACTTCTTCGTTATTAGGAGTTACGGGACGTTCGAATTACCGAAACGTACATTATGACGAACTCTATCATATTTCAACATCAAAAATCAGTTTTTATTATCACATCTGACGGATTATAGAGAATGGTCAAAACGGGTATGCGTGTAAGCCCGACCATGCCCTTCCAGCGCATTCTAAAAAGGGTCTCACTCCAATATGGACTTGTTTTAACCCATTTTACTTACAATGTTCCATATATTGTTTTAGCTTAATGCATGTTTCTTTTCTTCTTTTCTTCACATACAAAACACCATTTCATCAGACTTTATTGGTAGGGGCTCCTTTTGTTCATCTCTCTGCTGCAACATCTCAATCATATGGGCAGTTAGGTCAATTCACATACAAAACACCATTGAAGTTATCCCGAAGCCGTCAGTCAATTGTTTGTCTAAAAGCATCAAAGGATGATGGTGCTTTTAGTTACAAGTTTCCCCTTATGGAGAAAAAACCATGATGGTATTAGAGGACTTTAGCCTGCTTACCCTACCTAATGCCACTTCATGAAACATGGATGTATGCAGAAACCGCATTTCACCTACATCCTTTCTTAGAAGATTTTGAATTCCTTACATGCCCTTTTCTAAGTGCTCTAGGGGGTTTACCGAGTTGGTTTTTGATTGCTTATTTCATAGTTGCTTACATGGCAGTTGTTAGAAGAAAAGAGTGGCCCCACTTTTTTAGATTTCATGTCGTGTCTGGGATGCTGATAGAAATTGCTCTTCAAGTGATGGGAAGCGTATGGCGGTGGTTGCCTAGTGCTTGGTATTGGGGCAAGTCCGGGATGCATTTTTGGACTGCATTTGCGTTTGCCTTCCTGTTTACAGTTCTGGAATGTATTCGGTGTTGTCTTTCTGGGATGTATGCTGATGTCCCGTTTGTTTCTGATGCGGCTTATATCCAGATTCCATATGAATGAGGTGCATGTATCGACTTTCAGTTGTTGTTATTTAGTTAAAGTTCTCTATTTTTGGTCTTTTTAGAAGACTAAGGTGATAGATCATATATGTTCATCTATGTAATCAATGGTTTTCGAGTGCTGAATCTGCATTTAAACCAAGTCCTTGTTTAATGTTTAACTATGCTATCTTATCTGAGCAGCTTTATGAAGACTGCGAGCAGCACATGTGAAATTATTACTACTCGATACTTAAAATTACAATAGTTATTTCACCATTTACTAAGGATTGAGTTTCTTTGGATTGCGCTTAGTCTCAAATGGGTCAAATATTAAAGTTAAGCCAAAATAGTAATGGGTCAAGTAGATTAGAAGTCTACCAAGTTCTACTTTTATTGCATACAAATTCTTATGTATTTTACTTTTATTGAGATTGATAATATTTATGTGTTATATCACTTGTAACAATACTCAACACATTAATATTTTACTAATACCTCTAAACTGACATAAACTCCATTGCTTGTGATAGTAATTGACAAAAATATCTGTATGTATGTGGAACTTTATAAATATATCATAAGAAAACATATAAGAGCATAATCATGGAAATTTTCTACATGCAATATATATTGTTTTTGTATAAACTACTACTTAAATGTTCTATCATGTATGGTACGATTTCCAAGACTTCTTCGAACTCTGCAAGAAAAATTAATATTGAGCTAAAAGAAAATGAAATATAGTAGGTGTGATATGTAAAAGGCAGTATGCTTCTATCAGTGTAGAAATATAAAAAAATGTTACATTGACCATCACTCGTAAGCATTCGGCGCATGATCGGAAGTAGAGTTGGTTCAAAGTGAGCAAAAAGGTGAGGAAGCATGCTGACTGATTTAGGGAAAACATAACAAATTTGGGATATAAGCTTAATACAATACCAACAAAGTCTTATTTGATAAACATACCATCAAGTAGCTGTGGGAAAAATGGGCCTAATTTCACCAAGATCTGCAGGTTAACATATAAATTAGATTATCAAAGGAGGCAAACTACAACAGAAAGGGAATCTAGGTCTCCTGTTAAAGTAAAAGTCCCAACGGCAGTGCATATCCTATAAAAGAACACAAGTAATTACATATATCATGGTAATAAGTATCTGAATTATGTTTTTTAATGGCAGTGCATATCCTGTTCTAAACTCTAGATCGTCAAAAATTAAAATATATAACAACTGATCGAGAAGCCGAAAAACCTGATTGTTGAAGATGTTGAAGTAGATATTCAATGAGTACCACACTCCAAACATGGCTGCAAACACAGTTTCAAGCCATTCTTAACTCGTTGTAACCTCCCATTTGGATGCTCTCATAAACTCAAATAAGTACTGTGAAAAATCCGTTGTTCCTTAACCTGCTAATAGAATATTGTATCTTTTTCTTCAAATAAGCAGGCCATATGATCGCAGCATATTACTACCAAGCAAATGTTGCAGCGCGAATGAGGATATTGAAACAGGTCAATTGGTGGACAGTTTAATAGATAGACGCTTGGAAGTTCATTGAATTTAATAAATAAAATGGTACAACACATAATATTACAATAAATATAATGGTACATTCATCATATTAGAATATTACATGTTGCTAAAGGGGTGTTTAGGATTGTATATTTTAAAGTGCATAGTTGGGATTTTTACTTAAACACTTGAAGATGCTCATCTCAAGTAGAAGATAAGCTGTTAATAAGCAATCATTGAGCTTTAACTATATAGAAAAAGTAAAGTTACAATAATGATTTTGCGAAGTTTATATGGGAATCAAGATTACTCCTATGAGTAACTGGAATACAAACAACTACTCTTGGTTACGTCAATGCCAACTTCTCTTTTCACTTTATGAATATCCTTACAGATATGTACAACCTAATCAGAAGAAACAATCAATATATCAATCTGCAGTGGTGATAGAAAAGAAAAACATATAAAAGAAAAAGTGTTGATCCGATGTGCCAACCTCCCTAAGTATTAGATATAAAAGTCTACAAATTAATGGCACTTCATAAATGACCCAATTCGGTTAAGACATATGGGTGGTCTCAAGTTTAATATTGCTATGTGAAAACAAACTTGAAGTCGCACACTACCTCATGATAAGTTGGCATTTCAAAATATCAAACTTCTCTAGAGTCAGCTTGTTTAGGATACTGAAAAGTTGAGCAAAGTGAAGTGTAAGTAATTACAAGAATGAAATAAGTGTTCTTATTCTTTACGGAAGTAGTTGTATAAGAATGCAAGAGTTCTTATTCTTTCGATCCGATAGCCGGTTTTCTGAATTTAATTATTTGACATCAGATAATCTCTTTCAAAACAAACATATAAACACCTCCTAAGAGTGCAAAGTATAAAGCTCATACAAACCTGGAAGTACTTCATTAGCCAAAGTTTTTCCAATATTTCGACCATTATTCTCCTGTCAAGAATTGAAACAACAGCACAAGGAATTCAGGCAATACACACCGCATCCAACCATTCTTTTAGACCTTTCATTGGTTCCGAAAGCTGATGAACAAAACAAAAAACCAAAAACATGCTTTTACGTAATTAGTTTCCTAATTGAAAGAACTAAATGATTGAGGTACATGAAAAAGAGACAACCTTGAGAAGATTGTTGCTATACAATTGTGAAAGCTTTGACTTTAATCTTTCCAATTCACATGCATTATTCTCCCACATTAACACCTAAATATTTCACACAAATCAATGAGGTTGTATAAAACAAAAATGACCATATACCTTCTTCGATTGCAAGCTCTTTCAAAGCACTTAACTTTAAAGCTTAAGTACCCGCCTGATCCAATAAACAATATGCACTACATGAGTGGGATGAATTATTGCTAAAGCAATAAATAATAAAAACTTGTTTTATTGTATAAATTTTAAGAAAAAAACTTAATCTTGTTAACATTTATTATTTTTTGATAAAGTCAATGTCACCTAAAAAATACAAACCCTTAATGATCAAGCATGAACAACCAGAACCTTGTATGACCCATTGGTTCCCGATACATGTAGTGTCACCATAGCATGCTATATTGAAGCCTTGCTGGTATAAGTACTGTAGCAGCTATGCCACTACAAATCAAGAAATGCCAAACATTAGCATCGACACAACGGGTGAGGTAGTGACAAAAACATGATCACTATGATGGTACATACCACAATCTGATATATGACAATTCAAAAAAGACTAAAAAGCAGATACTAAATATTTTTTCCGCTTGCACTGCAATGAAAAGCATACAAAGATCAATAAGCAACAAATGAATTAAAAAGAACAAACCTTTCGTCCCCATAATGCAAAAGAAATGCTTCTACGCCATCTAACTCTCCAATAAGGATGTTGTTAATGGCATTGATAAGTAGTGCAAGAAACATGTAGAAGAGTAAAGCAAGTTGGTTACCTTGAGAAAATAAGCAAATTAACCTTGAATGGTCACAACTTGATGTCACTTTGGACTGAAGTGTCAGAAAATCTCCTACCGATGAGACGTTTAGCATCTGTAAATGAAAGCAAAAGGTTATCAATGCTCTTCACAACAAATACAAAATAAAATTAATTCATATAATAACAAAAAGATAATTATGCATATATATGCCTGACCAAAGAGAAAGAAACAACAGATTCCCATTCATGTTACCTTTACTTTATGTCAAAAACTAAATTACCTAGGGAATGTACTTCTGGAGTTATTGAACAGCCGTATCCAGTTTTCATACCATATTATTTAATTGAATTCCTTCAAAAATGGATACCAAAACCATGTTAGCCTAATCAAAACGCAAAAACAATCAAGAGTTCCATACGTTCTGATATACCATAATCATTAGCCAATAAACTCAGCTTCATATGAGTCTCTGCATAATCAGAGGACATATTCTGGAACATGATTGGGAAAAAAATACAATTATATAAACCATTAATACCTCTAAAAGAAATTTTGAATTACATGTAGAAGAGTAAAGCAAGTTGGTTACCTGGAAAAAAAAATAAGCAAATGCAATACGTTCGTTTGTTTTGTAGGGTTTTGAGTCAGAGGTTTTCTTAATCAAAAAGACACTTATCGAGTATATCTTCAAAATTAAATTATGAGAGTTTATCTTCAAAATTAAATTATGGAGTATGATATGCTTTAATTATAGAGTTTATCATCAAATTATTCAAAAATTTGAGTTTGATTGGTAGAGACAAATGAATATTGAGTATATCAGGGTTCTTTGATTTTGATTTTCATTGGTAAATGGCTATGAATATGGAATATCATTTGGATAAAGATTAAGGTGGGTGCGTTTGAAACTGTTTAGGATTAAGCAAACTTAGAGATTGTGCGTGTATACTTTCTAGATGAATATCAATATTGTTTGAGATAGTATAACACAAATTGAAACTTGGCTAAGTGGCGTCCAGTCACCAATTTATATTTACACAGTTAGCCCATATATAAGTTTTATATATATATATTTTATATAATATGAGCATATAACTATTTAATGCCACGTCATCTTGGATGCCATGCCATTACTTTTTTTGTAAAATTTGTTTTTTAGGTTTTTTTGGTAAAATTCATTTTTCTAAAAAATTTATAGCCTACAAGATTTGAACTTGGGTTGTTTGTAATATTAACAAACCATTCAACCACTAGACTAGCTGATTTTTTGATTATATCTTACTGCTTAAAATATATAAGGTCACGCATTAGGTAATTACTTCTATTATAAAATTCGTACTTATAATCCATAAACACAACAACGACCTACAAGTTATTATTTAGTTAAAAATTGGAAAACCCTCATTATTACATTCTTCATCATCACATCTTCCTCAGATCAGGTATACACATATACACATCTAATTACATCACAATTCATTGATTATTTAATTCTTTAACTATTAATCAATTATGATATAATTTAATTTAATAATTGTTTGTTTTATATACTATTAATTTAAGTTTTGATTAATTTTGATTGATTGATCGATGGATAATTGATGATGATGACGGCGCCGTATGGATCAATTTCGGCTAAGTCGAATGTTGCGTTTTGGTCGAAACGAAGAGATGATGTTACTTTAAATAAGCTTCAGAAGGTAGTGTGATTTATTTTTGATTGTTAGATCTTGAAGATGATATGATATTGATTTTTGTGTGTGAATTTGTATTCGTTACAGTTACTTTTTAGTTTGTTGTGATTAGGAGATGTTATGCATGGGTTAGATGTTCAAGTTTCATATACGTGAGTAATTACAATGTTGAGGTTAGTAGATGTTATGTGTCGGTTCAATGCTAAGTTTCATATACGTAAGTAGTTACTGCAATGTTGTGGTTAGTACACACCTTAACATGAACCATATGCTCTACACTCTCCAGATCATGTCCCAACAACCCAATCACTTCATACGTAGATTGAACTTTCATAATAATGCTTAGCAATTGATGTTTATCGGCATTTTTTGTTATTCGGATTGTTAATTTGTGTGTTATGGTTTTCAGATTTGACAAAAGAATAGCTGCTTTTGCTTAAGAAAAATACTAAAGAGATGGCATTCAGGTGAAATCCGATATATCGTTGTCAGTTTGTTACGGTGAGTTTATGCTTAAAAATTAGATGGAAAAAGTTAGCAAAATTGGTTAATTGATTTGTTGTTTATTTGTGTTTTTTAGAAGTAGGTTTGATTGGATTTTGGTTTCGTGAATAAGATGGTGGTTCAATTGAAGGAGGTGTGATGAAGAATAATTGTGAAGTTTAAGATCAGAAGGGATGACTTTTGGGAATTTTAGGATTCTCGAAATGCTTTTAAAGACAAAGGTATGTGTGTTACCCTTAAATCAAGTTTAATAGTTGGTTTTGTATAATTTCAGTTATTTGACGAAATACAATAGAGCTACAGTGTTCTTTTATGTGGCTGAGAAAATATATGAGGGTTCTAAAATTCTTTGTGTGTTATAAGTTTTAATGAGTATGTATACGGTGTATAACGAGGATCAACACAAAGTTACAACAAATAAGAAACTAAAGATCTGTGAGAATTGTTATAAGGTAAATGATTCACAAATTTACACTATTGAGGTTTAGGTCTTTAGCCTCTGATAAGAATCTAAATATTTGCTAAAGGCGTTATAAGGGAACGGATCCATTTGTAACAAAAAAATTACCTTTACTTTATTGAGTAGATTCCCAAAAGTTATGAATTAGGTTTAATAAGGTTGTGAATCGGTTCCTTTCTGATGCATTGGATCATAATAGTGTCTACGATTATTAAATGAGGATATTTGAGTTTTGTTATTGATTGATAGGATGGATCGAAACTGAAAGTTTGATAGTAAAAATGTTGGGATCTACAGGCACACATAATGAAATCACAAAAAAACAAAAACAAAAACACAATGTATACATGTTGAGGGAGGGGAAATGAGCGTTATTAAGGTGTTTTCATTGACTTTACTTAATATACACTAGTTAGATAATAAAGTAACATTTTTTTAATGTAGTGATATTTAGGTAGTTTACATGTATGCTTATTTACTATGATTAAGTCCTTCCCATAAGCTCTTAAGCAGATTCTTTTAGCTTTAAATATTTGTAAATCAGACCCAATTTGTCTACATGTACATAAGTTGCTAGGAATTACCTTAGGAATATAGACGCTGGGTAGGGCTTGTGCTGTTTGCATGGTCGAACTCGAAACTCTAATTTATTAGGGTTTTGCTTTTTTTTGGCTGCTAAGTGTTGCTGTTGTGTTTGTTCTTTGTACGTAGGTTTAGAGAGAATGAATAAAGGTTTCTTGAATAGTGGTGGTAAGAAAAACGATGGAGGAAATAAGGACATGGCTGGTCCGTTGTTAAGCAAATTAGCTAAGCGAGCTAGGAACATGGATGGGAAGATCATGGGTAAAGACGTTAAACCACTAAAAGGCAATCTCAGGAGGGCTGTCAGAGGTGTTAAATTTGATATATACGATGATGCTACTAAACCTGCAAGTGGACCAAATAATGATCATGGTTCTGTCCAAGAAGAAAATTTCCATGTTTATGTTGGAGGTCCACCTCAAAAGTCAATCCTTAAAAAGTCTAATGCTTTGAATGATAATGATACTGGTGGGATTACAAATGAGGTGAATGACCCTTGTCAATCATGTACTAGGATCGATCATAGTGCAAACAGCCCACCTGTTATGGATATGGGTATGTCTGACATTGGACCTGATGCGGGAAAGACACAATTGTTTGTAATAATGTAAAACATATCAATCCATCTGCTTGCCAATGCTTTGTTTTCTGCAAGGTACTAGCCAATGAGTTAATGGTATATATACTATTTCCTGTATGGTTTGTATGATTTTCTATACTCAGGCATGATGTGGTGTGTTTATGCAATTAATATTCACCAACTATTCTAAAATTAGTATCATTTTGATTATCGTTGTCCTTTTTAATTTGTCAGTTACCTCAAAAGATTGTTGCAGTTTCAAGTGACAGGCCTTCTAAGGGGCCTTTTCTATATGGTTTCCTGGATCTTTTCATAGGCTCTGAGGAGTCATGGCACTGGGGACTTTCAGTTGAAGAAAGCAGCAGTACAAGCACTACCTTAGATGATCTACCAAATGGTAGTCAACCATCACAGGACAAAGTCAACCAAAACATGAAAATGGGGGTGGCTGAAGATAATAAGCTGAATAAAGTGCTTACTTCTATGGGAAAACTTGATAGTCTGGAAGAAGAGAGTAGTAGTACGGATTCTTATACATCTGAATCTGAGGAATGAGTTGAGAATATTAGCATTGACGAGGTAAGCTCACATTGTATGCTATATATTGGCGAAAGTAATCATTTTCTGTTATAATATTAATGAGCCCATCTCCACCTCGACGTGGTAGGAGTCGAAGTCCTAGCAGGAGTCGCAGCTACAGGTTATTATGTTTTCATTGTCTTTTTGTTGCTGCCAATGTTTTCCTCTTCTGCAAATTAACCATGTTTTACTTTCAAATGTCTTAGAATATCAACTATATATGGAGATATTGACTTTTATTACAACCATTGTTACTTGCTTGTGTAACTCAAATGCATTTTAGTCATATGTATCCCTTAGAGTAAGCTAGAAGTCAACAAACAGTTCTGGTTGATATGCGTTATTTTCCAGTGCCGCATGGATCTGGTTGACTGTCAAACACCTTTCTATCCATTACAAGTGAACAATGCGTTAGTTATTAAAACAAAAGTAACATTCTACGTTTTTAACAATAATACTTTCCATGTATGTATAAAACGATTTAGTTTGCGTAAAATCCAACTTTATGTGGACACCGAAAAGATGTGGTATTATATGCTTTTTGAGCAGAAAAGTGAACTGTAAAAGCTGATTTGCTCTGCTGCTAATAAGTAGCAAACATGTATGCATATTGGTTCAGCAAGGTTTTATACTCAGCGCTTAGTCTATTTCCCTGTACTTTGATATAGGATGTCGTAATTCGTAACTAAAAGCTGAACTTCGAACAAAGGAACTTTTTCATAATCCAATATTTATTTTTATCTGTACATATTGACCTATTGTCAATAACATATTACCCGAATTTTCCCTTCCTTTTTTGGAGGACACGCGTAATTCAGGCTTCAGCCACACGTAATAGACGATATGCTATTTTTTTGGCTCGTTTTCAGTGAGAAGTTTTACCTTAATTTAGTTTTCAATTCCTTGCACAAAATATCTATTTTACAGGGTACATATAAATGACTGTTAATCTGTTATAGAACCAATTATGAAGCAGGTTCTACCTCCTGGACTTGAGGGTCCTTCATCTTTTGAAACGATAGTTAATGATGTGTTTATTCTGTTTTATTTAGATATGTTACCTTTCATTTGGAGTTCCATTGTAGAAGTTAGATATGTGTGAGAACCTGCATACAGTTTAAATGATGAATGAATTGACCTCATTTTTATTTTTTAGGTCATCTTGCTCCTCTGAATATACAAGATGAACTCCTTCCTAACAAGGATGTAATCGCAAAGGTCATCTATGATGTATGTGTAGAACTTCAATTTAATCATACATTTTAGTGCTCCATAACCCCGTGTTCAGGATTTAAACAAACCATGAAACATATGCTTTTTGGTGATGTAATGCATGCAACCTCCTAACTAAAATTGACCCGTTTCAACTGGAACCGATCTTGACATATGACCTAAATCCGCCTTACCCGCTTATGTTAAAACCTCAATATGAGAGTAAAGGATTTTTGTTCGACAGTTTTCTTAATTTGCTATAATCATTTTCTTCTTTTACCTATAAAAAAACTACCCAAGAATCCTGACAGTTGTCAATAAAGTTGGCTCCATTGCTAACGAGTTTCGTGTACCAACATTTAAAGTATTGGTCGGGGGACCATGTCAGGTGAAGCAGTATGGTGCAACCTTCAAGCTCTATAATGGATTGGGCTACTAAAATTCAAGACTGGATCATAAACACATAAGGCTGATCAACAAATTTCGGCAAGGACATATAATAACTGTCTTGTGGCAAGCATCAGATTCTCACCAAGGTGCATATGACAAATGCAACTATGCAAGTATGCAACAAAAAATAAAAGGATTGCGTAATACCAAACAATCCTTATTAAACATGATGTATATCTCAGTTGTGTTTATGGCTCATGATTCAAATAATTAACCATGAATAATTCAGAAAACCATTGAGTTGATCTTGGGAATCTACGATGTAAATTCTTTTGGTTACTAATTTTTTCTACTATTTCATGCGGCTTTTCTTCATTTAACTATCTTGTGGCAAGTATGAGATTCTCACCAAGGTGCATATGACAAATGCAACTATGCAAGTGTGCAAAATAGTATATTATTTCTACGCTTCTAATGTTTAAATAAATGAGTTTGGGATGTATTACACATAAAAGTACATTTGAGTGACTTTTGACCTGTTCGTCCCATTTCTTTTTAATTTAGATTATATATTATATTTCTTGCTAGAGGTCTTCGTGGAAGTAGTCTTCCTACTCTCGGGTTTACCCTAGGTTAATTGGGTATTGTTATTGTTATTGTTGTTGATGTCGTATATACTATATTTCTGTTTGTCCATTTAAAGATTTAAACTTCTGTGATAAAAGTACCTGAGAAGAGCATAGAAACCTTCTGTCCATTCGGCTATGTATTGTATGCATTATAAGACTGTCCAAACATTATTTAGTTGCAAATACCATTACAAATGGGGTAATCATGTGGGAAACAACTATAGTGGTCATCACACCAAGATTCACATTTCAATGGGCAGCATCTCCTAGCAAAACAGTAGCCATTGTACTCACAGATACAATAGCAAGTGGTGGCTACAGAGCATGCGGCCTGTCCCAGACCTTATAAAGGATGATGAATGGGTTGGTGGCTTTGATGGGAAAAACTACTTGAGGTACTTCATCTTTAACCTTATATATAAATAATGATCATAGCATTTAACTTGTCATTTTAGTGAGTGTTTTCAAACAAACCATATATATAACTCTTGCAATGTATGTCTGATATGGAAATCCATTACTGTAATAGTTTAGCAGAAAGATTTGATCCAAAAGAAGTTTGATGCTTGACTGGCCTCAGCACTTTAATATTATCAATGGGATGGCTGGAGATACTTTATATCTAAATCAAGATTCCTGCCTTCAAATCATCCACAGAGATCTAAAGGTAGGTAGAAAGTTTGTAGGCTCTGATAGTACCGCTAAGACCAAAAAGTTGTGGGAACATAGTTAGAATCTAAAGCCATGATCTATTAGATTAATCTTGCTTCTGAAACCATGGCGAGAACATGTTTATGGTTACCGGGTGACGTGTGTATTTATGCATTTGCTAGAAATTTACATCAATGGTTTAACCACTATATCTATTTTACACACACACACACACTCTCATATACATACATCCGTACATACTGGTGCATAGTAAATATGTTTTTTTTTGCAGTTAAAAATGATGATGGAAACCCTAATTGAAAGGTTCTCTAATGGGAAAATAACAATCAAGTAACTTGAGGTGAACACATTTACTTTTAAGTTAAAATCACATGTTGTACATGCATTGCTTCTAATTGTGTATATTTTCATCACTTGGAAAATGCAATAGTAGTTTTGAATTTTTTCTTGTCTACTAATTTTGATTAGGTAATGTTTAAATAGTGTGGACCATATTCATGATCTTTGTAAAACCACTAGGGCGAAAATCATTACAAGTCATTAGTAATTGTTAAGTGTTTTGGAGTTGTCATATTCCTTTTTTACAGTGATTTTTAAGTAGGTAATGGGATTATTGACTATTATATTTAAAACTGTACTATAAATTTATATACGAATCGCATTTGTTCCTTAAATCATGCAGACACCGAAGCATGAAGTTGATAGAAATGCAGTTCCTACAATATTATGATATAATTTTCACATCTTTAGTAGAACTAATGGGGTGTATAATGGGTTGAATCCGGTTACTTGAAAATAGTAAGAAAATGTGATGTTGCAATTGAGGTTTCTTACCCAACCAAGACCGATCAGAACCATGTGTCTTATTAACTTACCAAACAAATAATAGAATTACACGAAGCTCGCCCGCCCATCGGCGGGTCATGAAAAAAAAGAACTTACATAAACACAAACAAATTGACAAACATTGCTACTATGATTAAAAAAATCTTTGTATGACATACAATTTTTAAAAACCAATATTTAACAAAACAAAAAATATAAACAATAATTACAAGTCATGCCCGCCCATCGGGCGGGCTTTGCAACTATTATATATATATATATATAGTGGGATATTCAATGCAGAACCAGTTTTTTGTACAAAACTTACAGAACCACTTTAAATAAACATGGACCATTGGATGAGTTTGATCAATGGTTAACATTAATAGTGTCAAAATTACAACTGAACAAAAGATGAGGGTTCATTTTTCAATTAAACAAAAGGCTGAAAGGGTATTATAGGCATTACACATTAATATATTTTTAAAAGGTATTAAATCCAAATATCTCTCTCACAATTTTCAGTTTTATCCCCATCTTCCTCACTCAAACCCTAGCCGCCCTCTTTATCACCACCACTAACCGTCGCAAATCTGAGCAACCAGCAACGAAACCAACCGATCTTGTTGCAAACCGATTCTATGAAACATAAAGAGGACATATCTGTTGCATTTAATCACATATTAAAGGATACTACCTTTAAATATTGTAAGTTTTTTGTTTAAGATTCGTTTTTTCTTTTTATATTAAATGTATACGTTCTAAAGGATTAGAAATCTGATGTTTATGTTTTCATTTGATCCTATAAACTTTTCTAACAAGGAAAACTAGGGAATAATGGTGGGCCGACTAAAGGGGTCCTTTTGATTTCGATCTTAAATTGCAGTTATGTTACTGGCTTTGGGGTGGTATTTAATAAAACAACATCATGTGAGTGGTGTATTTATATTTTTTAAAGTGAGATTGTAATTCATTACCTTTCGTAAAAAATTATATTGCATCATAATACTTTCGGTTTTAGGCATGCTAGATAAGTTAGAGCCAAAGGTATTTATATTGGAGTTTGATTAAATGTCTTGATATGTGACCGCAGGTTATTATTGATTCACAACCTTTGACGATTGTTGTTCTCGCTTCTTTGCTATATGGTGAATCAATTGGTTTAGTTGGGATTGCAGGCCTTATCCTTGGTGTTGTAGGCCTGGCACTTCTTGAGGTATAATAAAACTATAAGTTTTCATTCTCTTTCCACAGTTTGCATTTTAACCTTGGTTATGGCTAGGGCCTTATAACAATATTTAAAGTAATTTGCCATTGTTATGTAGTTTCTTATAACCGTCGATATGATAACGTAATTTGCATTAAGAGAACATAATGTGTTGTTTTGGTGTATGAGCATGAAACTCGAGAGTTGTTAACATGGTAGAAAGTTTAATTGTGTTATTATATGGAAAATTAGTCTTACTTATATAAAAACACTCACTTAGTTTCGTGATATTTTTTAAAGATTTGGTTAGAACGGGGTTATCTTGCATATAACCTTTCTTTAAATGTACCATATGTTTAAACTACGTTTATGTTTTTAAAGACATGACTTGCGAATGTTGTAATGACCGCGTTCGTTTGACAATAAAAGACACGTCAGCGCATTGTTCTTATTATATAAAGTATTATTTTAAGCACATTATTTTTTAAATGTTATAATGGTCATGTATGTTCTCTTCAATGTGCAGTTAAAGCAAGATCAGGTGCTCACAAAAAATTACAGCGTGCACATATGTTTTTAAAAGACGGGCACATATGTTCTAATAAATTTGACGAGAAAGCGCAGCGTGCACATATGTTCTTGGAAGACGGGCATATATGTAGATGACTCAATCCTATGAAAGACGATGTGCAAAGATGATTACGAATGCATTTGTTTTTAAAAAGGCGTGCACATATGTTCTCGAAAGGCGTGCATATATGTTTTTAGAAGACGTGCATATATGTTATAATGATTTTGATAATATTTTTTTAATTGTATTTTATTTAATATCAAACAAAAATAATGATATTTATGTTCTTGATTTGTTAATTTAGAGGTTACATGTATGTGTAATGTTTTTTGTTATAAAGTTTGAAGATTAAAGAATACACACTAGAAACATATATGCAATTACCATTATAAGCAAAAAAAAATATGCGTTAAAAACATATGAATTTAACAATATTAAAAAAAACATCTATGCACTAGTTTTTTCTGAAAATATGTATGTTGAAAAAAAATATAGAATTAAAAAAAATATTTTTTTTAATTCTGAAAATTAAAGATTTTTAAAAAACGTTTTTTAATAAAAAAAAAAATGGGTTGGTATGGGTTATGTATCATCTCTAATGGGTCTGACTTCAGATGATTAAGTTAAAGTAAGTATATGGTTTAAATGAGCAGAATGAGCACAAAGTCATGTAAGTATCCTTTTGATTGTGTCTTTAAACCATTTACATGAACTATGTTTATATTTCAACATTTGATAAGAAAAAATGATATATATACAATGGTAAAAAAATTTATTCTTGGTGACTGGAACATACTATCACCAAACACGACACTTTCTTAAATGATAACAATGAAGATATAATCCATTATTTATTATGTCTCTATTCCATCGATCATTTTACTAATTTATCACATTTCGTAAATCAACCATTGCATGTATTCAGAGGTGTATCCAATATTACAAGCATGATTGGTAGCGGTAAATTTTTATTTTGCATTTTGTACTTCGTATTAGTAATAAGAAAACTACATTGTTCCATAAGTAGTCAACAATTATAAGCATATTGTTATATACAACCTGAACAAAAACAAAGGTTTGTTATTAGGAAGCCTAAAGTATGGAGTCATTTGCTACACTTTTGTGTTAATATTACTCCGTATTACTTATTAGAAAGGGTACGAAAAATAAATAGAGTGAGGAAACGCATGGGGTACAAATGATTTCTTGCGCAATAAGATCGATTCACAAGGAATACACAAACTATCTTTGGTCTTGTAGAACTTACAAGATATTGTCATCAAGCACAAAAGAAATGTTTAGATACTTTCATAAGACATGGAATGAATGGGTTCTAAATCGAAGCAGATGATAAAATTTCAAATTAATCTTTTCATGTTTCCTTGCAACCTATAACACTAGGGTATCTAGATACTTATGTATGCTTCTTTCCATTGGCATAATTCTGAGATTAAGTACATAATTTAGTAAGTAGTCATAAATAGCCCAATTATAAAAAGTTTTAATAAGCATTCACTTACACCTCGCTTCAAAGGCATATACAATAAGAAATTCCAACAAATAAATCCTAAACAGATGGTATGTTTTGGGTTGCTTATTGAAAATGCTTATGAAGGGAACTGTTTGGTATTGTATATACCGTTTATATTTTTTCTTATATGATTTACTAAGTTATTGTATGACGTTGCTTTGTTGTTTCTTTTTTTTGTTGCAATGATCTGTTAATTTATTTCACTGTTCAGGTTGGCCCTTGCAACTTGGTACATAATTTTCAAGGTTTTGATTTCAATATTGATGTTAAGCAAGTTAGGCGTGGGTCAAATGGGTTAAAAATGATAATTGTATTATAATGGGTCAAACATGTCATATTTAAGTGTATGAGCATCCATTTTTTTCAACACTTTTTATTGTTCTTTTTACATAAATAACATGTAGTCTTTTATTTTTCTTTTCAATGATTGTATTTATACTAATTTCCGTTATTCATTATTTATGACATTTTACATTAACATTTCAGTTTTTAATATTATATCATTTAACGTTATGTTTATCAACTATTTGCTACTTCTTTTATATTTCAAACAATTTCTAAAGTTAGCCGCCCATTGGGCGGGCTTTGAGGCTAGTTTGAATATATATATATATATATATATATATATATATATATATATATATATATATATATATATATATATATATATTATATATAAATTTTTGGAATAATCTTAAAATTTATGGCGATTGTGGGTGTCAGCGATGCAATTCTGGCATCAATCTCCTTCAAAATCTCCCCACTCCCCCCAACCCAACGCTCTCTCACCTCCCCCCCCACATACCCATTATTCTCCGTGTAGAGATGTGTGTGGAACTCAATCCCCCCCCCCCCCCCATCCACCTCCCCCTCCCCCCACCCCAACCCCAATAACTTCACACTCCACCCCCCAATCAGTCCCCCACCATCACTGTTTAACGCACCCTACCTCTCCACACCACGACACCAAACGCTTGTTCCCGCCAGCACCCATCGTCGCGATGAAGATTTCAAAGCACCCCCCCCTTACTATACGCATCCTCTTTTGTTAGTGGCTCTCTAGATATGCCCCTATTAGTACTGTTCTCTCACATCTCTCTCCCCAGAATCTAGTGTGTGTGGCCCTCTTCTCCTCTCCGCCTCGCTTGTGTGTTCTTATCTTCTTATCAAGGGGAAGCATTGAAGATTTTGTTTGTTTCATTTAGAGAGATGATTACATCTCAACTTCTCTATTTACGGGGAAGTTCGTACGCGACTTTATTTGTTTTGTCAACATCAAATAGGGAAAGATTGTTGGGATTCTAGATTTGATAAGACAAAATAAATATAGGAATGAAACAAAAGGACTAAAATTGTAATTAAAGAAATCTTCAAGCTGGTGGAGTACATGAAGATAAAGATGAAGATTTCAAAAGATCTCCTTATAAAGATAAAGATACAAAAGATATTAGAAGATATTCTTAAATGTTTTAAATATATTGTTTGTTCTTATCTTCTATTGTAAGCCTTGATATCTATCTATATAAAGAGAATCATAGGCGTGTGGTTTATCCATCCATAGAAAACTAGAGCTCTCCCAATGAGAGTCTAGATAGTTAGATAGCAAGTCGACTGATGAGAGTCGAATAGTACACCATAGTTAGTTGGTGTAGCCCCAAATTATAGTTGGGGTAATAGGAAAACGTTCAATAAAGAAAACCTTGTGATAACTTTGATTGTGTTCTTTATTATTCCGCTGCGTGTTATCAATCATTGTTATTGTTCATCCTAGATATATAAGATCTAATCAATCTTGAGCTATAAACGATCTTATCAATTGGTATCAGAGCAGGTTGCTCATGATATCTAGGATCTACAAGGTTTATTGAAGACGAATCTATGATGAAAAGAAGCAGCATGTATATTATTTGATCAAATGAGGTGCTACAACGTTTACACATGTGGAAGAATATTGCAACGAATAAAGGTAAACAATATAAACCCTAACGTATTTTGATATGATTATGTGTTGATAAATATGAGTTCGTTGGTATGATTGTCGTGTTCATGATGGTGTATGCTGGTAGTGATATGAAAACGACAACAACACTAGAGAAGGGATTGATACAGAAGTTGTGATTGCTAGCTCACATGTAGGGTATTTATACATATGATGGCGTACTCAATTTTCTTTATATATCATCATATGAAAGTCGTCTTTTGGTGCTACATTTTTGATAGTAACAACAGTATGTTTAAGTTAAAGTTTTTAATACTGCTAGTGGCGTCCCAGAAATGAACTTTGTTCTGCTAGCTTTGTTTGACATGGGACAACAGATGCGTTTGGATCTCAGATGGAACTGTTTTTCACAACAGTGTATTATTATTGATTTTATGGCTCGTTTTTTGAGATTTATTGAAGATGTGATTACGAAGACGATTGATTATCACTTATTTGATGTTGTAGTTGAGTTTCACAGATGCGTGTTCTTATTATATCTCAAATGGCTTACAACATTTGGAGGTAACTTGTTCGTGCTTACAATGGTGTGACGAAGACTTGTCAAAATCTAGCAAAGGTGTGTGATTTTTCTTAGGGTGCTCAATGCTCACATTTGCTATCACTTAGTATGTGTCTCATATGTAACATTTCTCATTTTCAGGTTATTTACAACTTTAATAAAGTCCATTATTTATTTTTAGAGTTTTACGCGTTCGCTTTTAATTATTATCTTATAGTTAAATCGCGTAAACTAAAAATCAA
>BQNB010069573.1:0-11811 GCA_026074375.1 Tanacetum coccineum | reverse complement strand
TTAAGTCCTAGCCTTTATCCCTTTTTATCAAATAACCAAGCCCTAATCATTTACCCGGCCCAACCTATTTGATATAAAAAGGCCCAAGTCAAACCCCTCCCGAGTCAAACCCCTCCTATTCAGTTAAAAAGGCGGGTAATAACTTGTTACTGTTCATCGTCGTCTTCGTGAATTAACCCACCTCAAATCAAAGGGTAAATGGCAATTGACAGCGTGGCTTAGTAATTCGAGTACCAAGGTACAAGCTGGCAGAATTAGACATCATAAGAGGCTCTTATTGGTCGAAGCCCACAAGAAAGGACACGCGGCAAATGGGAAGAAACACACTAATGATTGGATTTTTGCACTAAAACAAGTGCAAAAGAAGCACAGAGGTCTGACACACGGAATGCCATGTTGGCAATCCGTGTGCTCACTCAATCAATCCAACGGTCATAAGGATGGATCCAATTATGGGCAAAGAATCAAGGTACGAGATTACAAGGAGCGTGTAACAGACTCAAGGCCTAGAAGCTTCATCCCAGCTCTATAAAAGCAGACCTCGTCACACACATTTGCGGAGCGAGTTTTTCATTTTTTCAGCTTATTAAATTTTAGCTTTTCCTTTTAAAATGTTTTACCTTAATGTTAGCTAAATGTAATTTCCTTTTCAGTATTGTAATCAGCTGTTTTATTAATACAATTTAAGTTTCCTTAATAAGCTATTACTTTTCTAAAGCTCACTTTTACTCAAATTCTGTTTAATAAGTTGTTAATGTTTCATAAGCTTCTAATAAGCTCATCTTAAGCTCTTTCAAGTCTGTAAGCTTGGAATTGAGCTCAATTAAGCCATTAATCTACTTAAACCCTTAAAATCAGTTACATATGCTTAATATGGATTATAGCTATTTGGATGATGAGCTAGTAATGGATGAGCTCATAGGACTTTACTAGCTTATCCTAGTGATAAGCTAGAGCTTGAAGAAGCTCCTTGAGCTTTTAAAGCCTTTGTTTAGCTAAGGCTTTTGTAAGTCTTCTTTAAATTTCAAGTCTCTTAGCTTAATAATTGCATTTGCTTATTTTCAGCTTATTACTTGCTTATTAGTGCTTAAATCTTTCTTATTGTGCTTAATAAGTATGTTTGCTTATCTGTTTTCAAGTTTTATAGTCTAGATCATAGTTTTTATAATTTTGTCTCTTAAATCATTAAAAATCCAAAAATATTAGCATAACTATTAGCTTATTGATTCTGGCTTATTTGATTAGTGTTATAAGTTCATAAGGTTTGTTAAAAGATATTTAACATCTGGTATTTGATTTTTATGCTCTAAATCTCATTATCAAAAGCTTAAAATGAAAATGGTTGATTTTAAAGGGGTGTTTGGCTCAGCAGTACTAACCACAAGTTAGTACTGCTTGAGACAATTTGGTCTTAAGTTTTTGATTTTAATCTTTAAACTAAGTCTATTTTAGCTAGATTCATAAGCTAGGATAGGGATAATTAGTTTTTAATAAATTAGATTAATATAAGTCCACAACTGTTAAGGTCTATTTTGGATTTTAAGCTTGAATCACTTCTAGTAATTGAAATGACCTTAGTTGTTCTTAGTTTGATGATTTATAAGTATTAGATTCTGTTCCTTTGGTCTGCATTTTGTCTAAGTTTAATTTGAGTCACAATTGTGCAAACTGCACCAGTAAGAAAAACAGAAAAAGGTTTTTTTCATCATGAATTTTCAATAAGTAAAAGTTGTTCTTAGATTTAGATATTTAGCACATAATTAGATCTAGGGTAATAGGTAATGTGTTTCAATTTGCTTTTTGAAGTTAAGCTTATTTAAGTATCTGTTTTTAGCTTTAGAAACCTGCATTTTCATTTTCAAAAGTCAAAGTCATACCTAGTGCATTCTAAGTATAAGCTGTTTTCAACAAGACTTTTCATTAAGCTCTTGAATTTCAAAATGGTTTTAAAAAGTTGTTTTAAGTAGTCTTTTAGGTGTACTTCTTAAGGTAATAAGCCAAAAGTCCATAAGGATTCTTTAGCTTATTGAAAAATAAGCTCAAATGTACCTTAAGGGGCTGTTTGGTTAACAGTTTACACCATAAGTGCTTATTCCTTTATTTTAGCTTATCTGCTTATTGTTATGGCTTATTTAAGATTAGTTTAGCTTTTTAGGTTAGTAGAAGTCAATGTTAGCTTATTTAGTTTTGTCATTAGCTTATTTGAGCTTATTTGCTTTTTATTAGCTAAGCAGACTTAAGTGCTTAAATGGCAGTACTAACTTTTAAGTTAGTACTGCTGAGTTTTTAAGCTCATTCTAGGCTTATTAGGTTGCTTATTTTTGTTCTTTGTTGCCTATTTAGAATAGCTTATTATCTAGTTTAGCTTATTTCTCTATTTGGTTTGCTTATTCTCCTTAAAAATGCAAACAGTTAGTTTTTTTAGTAGTTTAGTAGAGTTTAAGCTTTTCTGTCTTATTTAGCTTATTTCTGAGCTTAAAAAAAATGGAAAAAATCAAAACACTTAGGAAAGTGGGAGGCCCCGGGTGAGCAAAGCTCGAACCCGGGACCTCTACCACCTTCACCAAGTGTTTTAACACCCACACACACAACCATCACGCTACATTAGCTCATCCGTTAGTTCTTTACATCATTTATCTTTTATACACGTTTTAGTCCTTTTTGGTTAATAAGCTGTTTTAGCTTATTGCACAGCTTATCCGATAAGCTGTGATTCCCAACTTATTTTTCTTAGATTCCTCTTAGTTTAAGCTACTTTCTATAATTTTTTCAGAATTTTTATAATTAGTTTAGTATTTTTAAACATTTATTTTTATTAAAAACTTTAAAAATTCATAAAAAATAGAAAAATAATCAAAAAAATATAATTCTTTTTTAGGAAATTTTCTTTTATCATATAGTTTCTAGGAAAATTAGTTTTGCTTCCGTAGGGTTAAAATTGCAAAATTTTAATTTTTAAAGAACGGGATTCGTTTCCGTTCACGTTTTTCGTGTTTTTAAGCTCATTTCAATTCCGTTTTTGTTCTAGTTTTCTTTAAACTTACTTTTTAGTCAATTAGAGTCCATTAAAAGAGAAAAATTCATTTTAGGTTTAATTTTGGAAATTTAGGGTTTTTAATCACCATTTAGGGTTCTCGTTTTGCGTTTTTAGTTAAAGTTTAATTTCCCGTTATTAAAGTTAAGTTTAATTGTCCTTTAATTTGCTCACTTTTAGGATTTTAGAAAACAAATCTTCTTCGAACCAATTCAATTCATTGTCCAAACAACAAACGTGGTCTCAATTTCATAAATCTTTGAGGAATACTACCCGGTAATCACTTACCGGTAAATATACGTATTATTATATATAATTGTGAGAATTTTTCTTTCTTCCTTTGCCCTCAAGGGTAGTTTGGTAATTTTGTATACTTATTATATTATTATACGTGTATAGATTATTACAATCAAACCTTAGCCAAAGGAAATAGCCGAAATACAAGGAACTGAAAGTAAACTTTTTAATAACCAACCACTAACATGATCTCTAACTATTATTCTCACTACCCACTACACATAACCACCTGATCTCACATTCGTCCTCTTTTAAACTTGGTGTTGATCGCTTCGGTTATCGGGTTGTTCAGTTAAAAAAAATTTCAACCCGAAAACCGAACTAAACCGAACAAGAATTCAACCGAATCAAACCGAAAACCGAATTTGAATTCGGTTCGATTTTGAGTTGACCCGAATAACCTGAATTACACCATTTTTTTTTAAAAAATTACATAGATATTTAGCAAAAAAAATTCAAACATAAAAAATGTTTTTTATATTAGGATAAAATTTTAACAGTATTTATATATATATATATATATATATATATATATATATATATATATATAAATATATAAAAAATATATATATTTATATAAATTTGGTTTTTCGGTTCAGATTACCAAACCCATATCCAACCCGAGAACTGAATTTGTAGCTCGGTTCGGTTCGGTTCGGTTTTAGCAAATTCGGTTTGGTTATTAGTTCGGTTCAATTATTTTCAGTTCGATTCGGTGTCGGTTTTCGGTTTATTCGGTCTTTTCTGTTTTTCTGCTCACTCCTACATGTGATAAACTCTCCAGGCCCTATGGCCAATGGACTGCTTTTTCAAAACTTGGTCAGAAATATCAATAGCATTTTCCCTATTACTAAAATACCGTCATGAACAAATTTAACCACAAGAAGTATTAACAAGCATGATAGCCCGCGCGTTGCGCGGGCGTTCATTTTTTGTGAATTGATTACATAAGAAGTGAAGCTTCATTTCACACATTATTAACCTTAAACTTGTGAAAGTTCAGCATGTTGCAGTATTTGGAAACATATCTACAGACATACAATATCACTAACAAATCTACTGACCATGCAAATTGGGATCAACACTTAACTCATGAACTTTTGCGATAAATTCAGGAAGGTGTATGTTGCTAGACTTGAAGGTTGAGGAAGCCTGCTCACATCCTGCCCAAGCACTAGGATCATCAACTTCAACATCAGCTTCAGCAGTGTTCATACAGTGCCATTTTTAGTCCAATTCTCGTCTCAAATATGTCTAATACCGCTTATAACTTTATATAAATCTTGTTTTAATATTTATTCATGTTTTAACTAGACCGCGCAAGTTATAATATTTTTCATCACATTTAATCAATTTATAATATAACGAAATAATTGAATACTTTTAAACTAAACGCACCCTTTTTCGGTGTCAACACAATCAACGCACCCGTTTCCCGTGTTACAAAACCAAACGAACCCGACAACATCCCGGCTGTCCTACAGCCTAAACCCGACACACTCCTATGTGGGTGGTTGTCCCCGGCTGTCCCCACAGCCGTTCCCGCAGCCAAACCAACAACCAATCCCAAATCCCTTTTGTTGCAACCCACGACCCGACACACTCGTTCCCCCGGCTGTCTCGAACCAAACGCACCCTATTTGGGGTCTGTTAATGACAGCCAAACCCGGCTGTCCGGCTTCTTTTGTTGCAACCCAACCCAAACACACCCTTGTTGGCTGTTTTGGTGCGGCTGACCCGCAACCAAAACGCACCCTTATTCGACTAACAAATCCAAACGCACCCCTGTTGGTTTTTATAACCGAACCAAACACGCCCTTGTTGGGTGGCTGCCACCCAAACCCACCTTAGGGTGGTGGCTGTCCCACAACAAACACACCCTTTTCGGGTGGTTTTACGAACCCAACCCGACATCCCTCCCCAGCTGTCAACAGCCAAACCCGACGCGAACCAAACCCACCCTCGTGGTGTTACACATAAACTACGCACCCTTAGTGTCATTATTAAACCCGGAACAAACACTCCCTTACTGCTATAACCTAAACCAAACGCACCCTAGGGCTGAGACCAAACCCCACGCACCCTTGAGGTGTTTATACTCAAACCAAACCCACCCCTAGCTGCTGAACCCCACTCGAACGCACCCTCGTGGTGCAACATATAAACCAAACGCAGCCTTTTCGGTGGCTGAGGAACCAAACCGAACGCACCCTCGGTGCGGCTGCCGTCGGAGAAAGGAGGGGGGAAAACCGCGAGTGAAGGAGAGTGGTATGGGGGATCGGATAGATCGAGTGGTGAGTAACCTTTTTGGTTTTGGTCGGAAACCTCGCCGGAAAACTTTTCTGGCGGCGGCCGGTGGTGGCCGGCGGCGGTGGTGGCCGGCGGTGGGTGGTGGCCGGATAATTGGGGAAGAAGGGAGAGAGAGAGATATGTTATAAGTTTGTGTGTGTGTATAAGAGATGGAAATGAAAGAAATGTATAAGATTTTATATATATATATATAACTAAAGTGACAAGTTAAAATAGATTGGGGTTCATTTTGTAACTTTTTAGTATAGTTTTGATAAATTTTTGGAAACTTTTATAATATATTGGTTGGGAACTTCATTGAGCGCTTAGCGAATGTTTCAACGCACGAAACTTGGCGCCATGTTTTTCAAATCATTTTTCGATAAGATAAAAATGAGTATTCGCTTGATAATATTTCATAAATATTTTATAACATTTAATAAAATATCTGTTATTCATTTTGCGAACCGGTTTTGCCTCGTCCGAAATAAAAATGGATTTAAGCTCGAGTATTCATGTTATCAACAACGCTTCTAAATAAAAAAATGATGACTAATTTATTTAATATTTTTATTAAATAAATACTGATAATTAAAAACAAATTTAATTATTTTTGTGTGTCCGCGTTGTATATTGTTCGAATAATGTTTGCGGTGCAGTTTTAGCCCTTTTCGGCTCGTTTCCAGGTCTCGGGCAAAACTGAAAAGTTGTCAGGAATTTCGTTTTACATCAAGTTGCTTTAGAGTCCGAGTCGTGAAAACGTGATTTAGATGGTTGTTCTTATAAGTCAAGCCAGACCCTAAAAGTCAAAGATTGAAATCGTCATTCAAAATTTCAAAAAATTCTCGGATGTTACAGTACCTACCCCTTAAAGAAATCTCGTCCCGAGATTAAATTCGTGTTATCCGATTGTGTGACTAGGAACAAGACTTAAGATTTACTAAGCCATTTGAACATGACGCTGATAACTTTATTCAGCAATATCTGATGTTTCGACACTTCTTAATATACATAGGTTTCGACTAGGTTGACCAGGATATCCAATCCAATAGAATAGGTATCATAGGGAAACATCGTTTCAAGATTTATTATTGGTATAAACGCTTTATGAAGAAAGCCTCTTAATGGTGAACACATCAAGGGAGAAACTGTAGTCGCGTGGTTATGTCTATATAAAGTTATAAATGTCTTAAGGCAGAGTCTCGTTTCTGCTATTCTGTAATGCTCAATGATAAATAACGGATGAGACTAAAGGATGTAAGTATCCAACTTACTTGGTAGTACTGGGACGTATCGCGACCTAAGTCTTCGTACTAGTGGCCCGAAATGAATAGTTCAACTATCTCTCTCGTCGATAGGTGTTTATCTCGTTTAAGGGGAGTTGCATAACCTATTGGATAAAGTTGTATCAGTCGGGACCGCTCCAGGACCCAACAGTAGCGACCATAACGTCAATATTATAACAAATGGTGACGGGATATTGCACTCAGTCTGTTAGCTCCACAGACAGTTCGTGATTGCAAGGACTTGCAATGGAAAAAAAAGTAATAACTTAAGAATGAGATAAGGTAGCTCCAAGTGAGGCCTTAAGATTTTGCTGAGTAGTAAGACACGATTGTGTCTTTAGACCCTTTTAACGGATTCTGATGATTATCGATTTCAGGTTCATACTCGTGTCATATCGGATACCATTAAGCCCACTCATTTATAATTTCTTATTTACATAAAGAAGCGTCCAAATTTATGTAAGTAAGAAATGATAAACCTATGGTTCGGTGATTTATAATTTATTTATTTAACTGAAGAGGCGTCCCAATCCTTTCAAATAAATAAATTATAAATCATCCTACTTAATAATTCCCGGTGCAATACGCGTACTCTCATAACCTTCAAGGTAGTTGACATGACGATGCATGTGTTCTACTGAGTATGGGACGAGTGATTTAAAACTCGTCTTTGAAAGCTGGGAGTAAAAACTGCCAGGCGAGATCAACATAGAGTTCAAGATAATTAATGAGTACTCGGTTAGAGTAAATAAGGTAAAGATCTCTATAAACAAATCAGTATAGTGATTACCATATCAATCCTCCTATTACAAGTCCCGCCTATACAAGACTTGCAATACTTAGATTCATACACAATCCCGTGTAAACAGAACGTGTAAACAGAACTGTGACGGGCTTTGTTAACATATCAATTATCATATCAATCCTCATATTACAAGTCCCGCCTATACAAGACTTGTAATACTTAGATTCATACATAATTCAATGTAAACAAAATTATGACGGTCTCCGTGTAATACGATATTATATAAAGTTATGAAGAAAATAATATTCTTAGAGACCATTGTTTAACTTACAATGTCTGAGAACGAAATGAGACCATTGTGCAACTCACAATGTCTAAGAAGTAAAATGAGACCATTGTATAACTCACAATGTCTGAGGTATAATTGAGACCATTGTTTAACTTACAATGTCTGAGGTATAATTGAGACCATTGTGCAACCCACAATGTCTGACGAGTAGAATGAGACCATTGTGCAACCCACAATGTCTTAAAAATATTCTGGTATTTATATAATAACTCTTATATAAATAAGCGTACGATATACGCGAAGGGATTGCAAGCATATATATATTATATATATGTATGTCACGTAAGCACTTAATGCAACACGTAATGAAAGCACATAAGCAAGTAGCGTGTATGCACTTTGAAAATGTTTGTTGTGATGCACGCTTTGGAAATGGTTATAGTCTAAAGGTAAAATATGCAACCTTGTTTCTATAACAGTGCTCTTGATAACATTCTGTAACACCCCCAAAAATCATATACAACGCAGCGGAATACCACATGGGGTGTACTCTTAATACAAGCAATAGATACAAGAGAAGGACATCTTGGTGTAGTTTGAAAATTTACATTGTTTATTGATTTAATCTAAATCTGATATTTAATATTATAACATTTGTCCCCTTAATGCATCACTATGAAAAGCTGAATGTAAGACTTCCATGCACATCAAATAGTCCAAGCATCTAATTCACCTGAGAAAAAACATGCTTAAAAAGGGTCAACATAAAGTTGGTGAGTTCATAGATTAGTTTAAATATGTATGTAAGTCGCCAACACTATATTTTATCCACGTGTCCATCACTAGTACATGTTAAAATGTTTTTAAAATATGCAGACCATTTTTTTTATGTCACCAAAAGTACCAATCTTATCCCAAAGATTTTATAAAGAATGCATGGTTAATTTAATGAACAAAATGTTCCAATGTATGTATTTGTCGGGGAGGCCCGATAGTCCCAACGTTATAATCCGACATGTTATAACGTTCGTTCCCAGTGATAGCTAGTCACCCGAACGGGGGTTGTCAATCCCGAATAGATCTATTTTATATCATTCACGTGGACATCACGCTATAATGTTCGTTACGGTCGATTAGCTAATCACCGTCCGAGATCTCTCACCCGAATAGATCTATTTCATAACATTCGCGCTCACCCTCCAAGTGATTTACAGTTCATGACGCTGTGACGTAGACTTGTATGTACCCAATTTGGGCAGTGATACAATGTATATGTACTCCCGTTACCGGTGTCCCCTCCAAGAACACCCGGGCAGTAATGTAAAAATATGTACTCCCGTTACCGGTGTCCCCTCCAAGAACACCCGGGCAGTAATTTTGTTGTTATCAGTTCAATCAGCCTAAGCTAATCCGTAATCATTTCAAAAGTAAAGTATTGTAAATTTATGACCAAAAATGAAGTCAAATAATGTATATCCATCTGCGAGCTATGCAATTAAAGTATGTAAGCCAATTTGTAATAACCATGTAAATGCATTTTGTAAAAAAAAAAAAAAAAAAAAAATAAAAAAGCCTGTTCTCACCCAAAAAATATATGTAAAACAGTAAACATGGCGGCTATAAATCACAAATCCCTTTAAAACTATCACATTGTTATAAGATAACTGAGTAAGTAATAGAATTTGTAGACAAGCATGTATCCCTCGCGGGTTATAAAAACATTCAAAGATTGATAGCGAGGCTATAAACTCACTCTTGATTAAGACACGATCAATTAATCCAATTAAATCACAACTGAATCTGCAACGATCTCGACCACGACCCTATAATTATGTCGCTCGATTATAATACACGTAATAAATACGACCAACGATGCGTACATCGTTACCCCAAAATCATACATATTTTTATATGTATACATACATATATACATGTGATGAGAAATCCACTTGCGCGTCTTTAAACCTTAACCCTTAGTATATTTTATGTATATATACTATTTTCCGTCCAATATAACTTATCTCTAATATTTAAAGAAAGTTACTATTTTTAGACCTTCCGTTTTTAGAACCGAATAATGATCTTAAATAATTAATTGAAATAATATATTAATCAGGACCTTTAGTCTTGACCCGCTATATCTAAACTTTTAAAAGCAGCCAAATCCTCACGGCAAGTAAAAATGTCATTACGAACAACTTTCGTGTTTCGCCGGAAGGCTGAAACAAACTCGAAAATGCTCAAATCGTCTAATTAATAGATCTGTCAGATTTAATATATTAAAAATAACTTATTTTCTATTAAAGCGTATATTCCGATTCGATCAGATCTTCGTTATTGAAGGTACAAGAAAAAAAAAGTCCCGTTTTATATCAAAACGTCCGTCAAAATATAATTTGTTATATTTTGTAAACCAAAGTCTAACTTATCAAAGTCTCGAATCCCGAATCCCATGTTCCGATTTCTGATTTAAATTACTCGTTATATAAAGGCACTAAAGTCCATTTTTAGTCCAATTCTCGTCTCAAATATGTCTAATACCGCTTATAACTTTATATAAATCTCGTTTTAATATTTATTCATGTTTTACTAGACCGCGCAAGTTATAATATTTTTCATCACATTTAATCAATTTATAATATAACGAAATAATTGAATACTTTTAAACTAAACGCACCCTTTTTCGGTGTCACCACACTCAAACGCACCCTACGGCTGTTATGAACAGCCAAACGCACCCTTGTGCGGTTATAAAAACAAACCAAACAAACCCTTGTCGGGTTTAACCCGAACCCGACACACTCCCGGTTGTCCCCGGCTGTCCCCGCAGCCTAGCCCGTCAACCCCGGCTGTTTCGACAGCCAACACAAACAAACGCGCCCTAGTGGTTGTTAACCCTTAACCCGACCCGACAACCCTTGCCCCGGCTGTCCCGAGCCAAACCCAACAACCCGGCTGTCCCGCAGCCAAACCAAACACCCCGGCTGTGGTGGCAGCCAACCAACCACACCTTTTGTTGCTAACCCACAACCCGACCGCACCCATTGCGGCTGACACGAAACCCAAACCAACTCAAACTCGACACACCCTTTTCTGCGATATCCTATAAAACAAACACCCCTCGTCTGTTATAAACCTCAAACGCACCCCAATCTGTGACAACAAACAAACGCACCCGCTGGTGGTTTGACCCGACACCCCACGCACCCTTGTGGGTCGTGGTGGCTTCAACCCGGACCAAACACACCCTCGGTGTCGGCTGCCACAGAAACGAACACCCCTTGGTGTTGGCTGTTACAACCCAACGCACCCTCTTCGGTGCTTATAACAAAACCAAACGCATCCTACTCGGTGCAAATACCAAACCCGACGCACCCCTTTTTTTTGTACCAAGACCCACCCCGACTCCCTCTTCGGTGGCTGTCACCCCGACCCAAACCACCCTCGTGGTGGTTTTATACCGAAACAAACACCCCTCGTCTGTTGTTAACAAACCACGCGCACCCTTTGTTTCTATAACAAAACCACACGCACCCATGCGGTTCGTGGTTGTGGTGGCGGTGGTGTTATGGTGATGATGGTGATACCGTGGTGATGATGATGATGATGATGGTAGCGGTTTCGGTGGGGTGGCAGCGGGGTGGTGGTGATGGTGGTGTTATAAGGCGCGTGAAGGAGAGTGGTGTAGGGGATCGAGTAGATCGGGTGAGTGGGAGCATATTTGGTGTTGGTCGGAAAACTCCGCCGGAAAAGTTTTCCGGCGGCGGCGGTGGGGGCCGGCGGTGGTGGGGGTTCGCCGGAAATAATGGAGAAGAGAGAGAGATAAGTGTGAAGTGTGTGTTTATAAAGATGGAATGAAAATGAAATTTGT
>BQNB010069571.1:7629-33440 GCA_026074375.1 Tanacetum coccineum | reverse complement strand
TGGATTAAATGGATTGGAGACCAAGAAATTTGAAGGGCTCAGATTGTTTGTGTTTTTCCTCTCACATCACAAGCACAACAAACACAAGCTTGAAGGCCCTAGCTGCCTATTTAAAGAAATGAAGACAGAATTTGAAAATGATTAGATAGTTTAGTTTATGTTTTATATGTTTTTTTTCTGTCATTTTTACTTTTAATCCTGTAAACTTTCTTTTTAATGAAATTAATGTTTTATCATATCTGTTTTTTTTAAAACTGTTCATTGTTAATTGCTTAGTTTCTGCTTATGCCTGCTTAACCTGAGCTTTTTATTGACTACTCATGCTTAATTGGTCCTAAATTAGCTTAAAATGCTTAAGTTTAAGCTTAAAAATCTTTGTTTAAGATTTCCCCTAAATCTGCCTTTTATAGCTCTTTGACTGCTAAGCTTGTTTGTTTATTTTTAATGCCTAACTTAATGTTCTAAGTGCTTATTTGCAATTAATGTACATTGTGATCAAGCTGCTTTTAAGTTTTATTAATGTTTGAAGTCTATCTTAAAAGTTAAAAGTGGTTTTTGACTCTTTAAGGGGTGTTTGGGTCAGACTTGTTTTGGTTCAAAATGGGTCGAAATTGGTTATTCCCCTTGGGTTACCCTTGTTTAAGCTCACTGTTGTCTTTAAAACCATTTTATATCAGTTCTTAAGTCAAAAAAAATGTAGATGTAAGGTTTGGAGAAATCTTTGGTTTAAAACTGTTTGTTTAGGAGAATGCCTATCAGTTAGTAGTTAAGCTTTATAAATTGAGCTGTAGTTGTCCTGTTAAGCTTTATTTTAGTTCTCATATGCCTTAGAAGTAAGTCTCTTGCCTCCATATGTTCATTGAGGTTTAAAATTATAGAGCATCTGTCGCATAGTCATATCTATATCAGTAATATGTATTATTTTGATCTTAAATTTAGTTGAGTAATCTTAGTTTTAGGATTGGATTTTGCAGTCTCATATAGTTTCAGGGCCTTGTAGCTTATTAGGTTTGAATTCGAGGGCTTTCCAATAGCCCCATGAGCCTTGAGTCCCATAGTTCAATTTAGAAGCTTAACTCTTAAGCTCAAATGTCACCCCTGAGGCTGTTTTTAAGTAGTATTAGCCCCTAGGAGCTTATTGACTTTTCCTGCCTTTTTAGCTAGACTTCTTTGCTTAATTTGGTTTCCTTGTGCTTATTAGATTTAGGACTTAGATATTCTTCAGCCTTTTGTTTTTCCCTTTAGCTTAATAAGCCCTTTTAGCCAAAAACAGTTGGCCATTTGGCCATTTAGTGTACAAAAGCCATACTGTCTGTTTGTCTTGCTTATTTTCGTGCTTATTTTTAGTTTTTATAAAAAGTCACTTTTTTAATTTTGCTTGTTTTTGTCTGTTTTATTAAATTGCAAAAAGAAATTTTTTTTTGCAAAAATAGGGAGGCCAGGACTTGAACCCGCGACCTCCCCCTTCTTAAATGCACTTAATACATACACTCAATACCAGTAGCGCCAGTAGGGCCATCTGGTATTGAGTTGCACAATTTAATATATAAGGGCTTTTTATAATTTTTAATATAAGGGCCTTTTTGTGCCGTTTGTTATCAGCCTTAGGGCGTATCCCAGCTTATTGGGATAAGCTGGCACATATTGTGTATGTTTTATTAGCTTCAGATGACGTTATGTGTAACTTTATTGTATTTGTTCTAGAATTTTAAGAACTTTTAGTAATTTTTTCTAGAATTTTTAAAAATAGTTTAGTATTTTTTATAATTTAATTTCGTTATAAGTTTTAAAAATTCATAAAAAATACAAAAATTATAAAAAAAATATTTTTCTTTTTTAGAAAATTTTCTTTAGTCATATATTACGTAGGAAAAATATAAAAACTTTTGTAGGGTTAATTTTTCAAACTTTTGATTTTTAAAGAACGGGGCTCGGGTGCGGTTTTTGTCTTGACTCGTTTTTGGGTCAAACGACCTCCGTTTTCAGTCTAGTCTTTTTCATTCTTCGTTATTAGTCCCCTAGAGTAGTTTAGAAGTAAAAATTTATTTGTAGGGTTAATTTTGAAGATTTTAGGTTTTAGCCCCCTTGTTCGGGATTCGTGCGCTCGTTTTTTAGCTTAATTTCATAATTTTTAGGTTTTTCTTAATCGTTTTTAATTGTTATTGTTTAATTTAGCTTTCCTCACTCTCAAAACATTTCTCTCATTCAAACTCCAATCTCTCGACTGGATCGATTTTCCAGCACAGCCTCGTTGGGGATAAACGACCCGGGAACATTCTATACTGCTTCCCGGTTTCATTGATTTGTTGTTTTTCTTAGACTATATATATTTTATTATATTATATTATATATTTAGTTTGAGAAGCTGCTAATCAAGTACCGTAGAAGACCTGTTGGCAAAAACATGATTTGAAAAACATTCGATGTGCTTGTGAAATTTATTTAGGACACAACGAAAGTTTAAATCAGAATGCTCTGATGATTTTTGAAAGATATCTCGAAAGATATGAAGTGCCTCATGGCTCTCATCAAACTCATACAAGTATTTGTAAGACGAGTCATTCTCACTAGTGGATACTGTCCGAAGACAAGTATATGAGTATTCTACGAATACCCTGGTGGTACAACATATCATTCCTTCGCATTCCTTAAGATCACTTTCCCAATCATGAAACAAAAGATTCTTTATGAATTATCAAGATACTTGTGTATAACACAAAAGCTTTGGTATCTTGACATTGTTGAGTATATTAACATTTTTACTCCCCCTACACATGTGCATCGATAATCGAAAGATGTTTTGCACATGCAAGGATAGGACTTAGCATGTTGAATCAATCGAATCATTAGTTATCCGGTTTACATTTAAGTCACATTTTCTCCCCCGATCAAAAATATGCAACTTTTGTATGGTTTTGATCTATAATGGACTTAAAATGTATTGAGCTCCCCCTCAAACATTGAGGTGAGCTAAATGAGCACAAATATCAAGTGAATATTAAAACGAGATCTGAAACATACCGAGATAGGAGTGATAAATCAAACCATCTGAAGACGTAGGTTGTGGCTCATTTCAATCTTTCTGTAATAGAATCAGCAACAGTGCGTCCAACTGACCTGCAAAACTGTTAGTATACCTGATTCTCCCCCTCAAACAATGACCCGGGTATAATAGAAAAGGTTTTGGTCAATGTCTGAATGGTGACTCCGAACATGTTTGATAAAACATATTGTTTATGAGAAAAGTGTTCGGGTCTTAGACAACTTCTTGTCTGTGGAAGAAATAATGCACTGAAACGTACATTAAGTCTCTGGGATAAGTCCGGGTTACAGTCTGAAATAACTGCAAGCCATTTATCTAATTTTTTTTTTTTTTGATTTTTTTTCCGTTTTCTATTTTTTTAAAAAAATACACAAATATACAAAGGATACAATGCTTTAGCATTCAAAAATACCAGATAACCCCTTGGAACCAGCCTTTCGATCACTAAGTTTGCAATCAGTGAACCTAGAGATCATAGTAACTTTGGAACTAGAACTAACGCTCGGGGTAAGTTCTAAAGGCTCAACAATGGGTTCCATTATCCTAGTTAAAGGACAGATATCATACAATGTGAAATGTCGGCCAGTGGGTTTCCATTGAGGCTTAACACTAGCAACTACTTTTGCTTTCCAAACTTTCTTAGTAGTTTTCATATTATGTTTGGCCTTGGGGGTTTTGGTATTCACAGACTTCAAAGAACGAATCACAAACTGATTATGATCAACAAAATTCAACTTCCTATTGTGATCTGCTGCTCTCCTCGCGTTCACACTTTTACTGGGCAAGATACGATGGTTCCGATAACAAGCGATGTCCAAGAAATTGAGCTGACCAGAGGTTACTTCTCCTTTGTGTCATGGACAACCCTGCATAAACAGCATCTGTAAAGCTTTTAGTTCAAAGCCGGAGTCCTTCGGATACCACAAGACCATGTGAATGGTTCCTTTAAGGTATCGAAAGATCCGCTTTATAGCAGTAAGGTGCATTTCAGTAGGCTTAGCCTGGTACCGTGCACACATACAAACAGCAAATACTATGTCAGGTCTAGATGCACTAAGATACATAAGGGAGCCAACCATACCACGAAATCGTGTAGGATCAATTAGCTTTCCTCCCTTATCTTCATCAAGGTCGGGACGCTCCGCCATTGGAGTGTCAATGGGTGTGCATGTGTCAAAACCAAACTTTTTCAAGATTTCCTGAGCATATTTGGATTGGTTGATAAAGATGCCTCTGGGATTTGAGAAATTGTAATCCTATAAAGAATGAATTTGTTCCCTCATCGACATCTTGAAAGTTTGAGTTCATCTCAAATGTAAATAATTTGCAGCTTTGGGATTGGTGAGGACAAAGATGATATCATCTACTTATATTTGTACCAGTAGAATTGTTTGCCTGCTTTCCTGGTGAACAGTGTTGGATCGACCGCCTTTGTAAATCATGGACTTGATAAGAAAACGCTGATAGCTTGTCATACCACGTACGTGGGCTTGTTTAATGCCGAAGAGAGCTTTCTTGAGTCGTACACCCATGCGATGATGCTTCTGGATTACAAAATTCCTTCTGTTGACTAACATAGACAACTTCATTCGTTCGCCGTTGAGGAAGGCGGTTTTCACGTCCATCTGGAAGATGACCATGTTCTGACTTGCTGCGTAAGCAATGAAGAGTATGATCGCTTCTAATCTGCAACCGGAGCAAATGGTTCCTCAAAATCAATACCAGACTTTCCTGGAAGATATCCTTTCTCAATATAACGAGCTTTGTCTTCAAGACGTCTCCATATTCATCCAACTTATTTTGAAAATCCATGTGAGCAGGATTGATTAAGAGTATTATCTGGACAGGTACAAAGATCCATACATCGAGACGTTCAAACTATGAATTTCTTCCTGGAATAGCCTCAATCAGCACGAGTGCTCTAAGGATTGCTTGTAGTCTTTGGTTCAACTTGGGGGAACTTAGGAATTCATTGAAGAAACACCACATCGCGTCGGTTTCTAGCTGTTTCCTGGTAGAGACAGGTCGGTCTTTATCCCCAATAATGTTTTCAAGTGAATGAGCTTGAGTCCACTTCTGCACGTGAGGTAATTGGTTGTTGGGAGTAACGTCGATATTGACAGTGTTGGAAGAAGATGCTGCTGAATCGGTTTCAGGAGCAGTATAGGTGTCAAACACATTACTGTCAACATGATCGAACAGTGTTTCAATATCAGAATCACTAGTGTCTGGTAGAGGTATTTGATGAGGCAAGAGGCTTTCAGTAACTGCAGGAGCGCCTTCTGAGATAACTATTGTGGAAGGTGAACCTATGGCATTCTCGGGTGCCTGAGCAGCGTGAGCATTTACCGGAGGTATCGGAACAGCCGGAGGTGGAATGACCTCATCATCATCAAACCATTGAAACAAATCGTCTACTTGTTTCTTTGTAGGAGGGACACTAGGTGGTTTGGGTTTCTTTTTACTAGTGCTGAACGGCTGGCTTTCCTGACTGTAAAGCAGTAAGTTCGAGTTCTGTACTATTTGTCACAGAAGTCATTTGTTGAGGTGCGAGGCCTGAACTGGTTTGGACAGACGTCAACCCTTCGGTAAGTTCATCGAAGGCAACATGAACGGTTTCCTGAATCTTGCGCGTTCTTTTGTTGTAGATTCGGTACGCCTTCTTGGTGGGTGCATAGCCAACAAATATACCTATATCTGCTTTCGCCTTGAGTTTACCAACGTCATCGTAGTCATTGGTAGGATAGCACAGGGATCCAAATACTCGGAAGTACTGTAGATTAGGTTTCTTTCCCTTCAGCAGTTCATAATAGGTCTTTCCATGAAGCGTGTGTACAAGAGATCGATTAAGAGTATAACACGCAGTGGCTACAGCTTCAGCCCATAGGAACAGTGGAGCTTTCGCCAAAGATGAGCATAGTACGACGGCTCCATAAGAGTTCGGTTTCAGTCTTTCGGACATACGAGTTCTGTTGTGGAGAACGAGGTACGGTCGTTCATGGAGAAATACCAACACTCTCAAACCATCCGTCGAGTGTCTTATTGACAAACTTCGTTCCATTATCTGTTCTGACAAAGCAAACAGTAGCATTAAGGGCTCGTTGAGTCTGCACGATAAACTTTTCAATCGCATGAGGAGTTTCGTCCTTTGATCGAAGAAATCGTACCCACCCAAATCTGGTGTAATCATCCACTATCACCAAAACATACTTCCTTTTGTTGATACTTTATGATCTTATTGGTCCGTAGAGGTCCATATGCAGTGTATAGAGAACTTCAGTATTGGTGTTTGTCATCTTTAGTGGATGTGATGCTTTCTTGCTTTTACCAAGCAAACAAGATAGACACAAATGGTCTTTGTCATATTTCAGCATGGGTAGACCTCTTACAAGATCATTTCGAGCCAATTCGTTCAAGTCCGAAATTCAGAATGATTCAAAAACGACGTTTGCCATAATCACATGACTTCATTGAAGAGGCTTTTGTAAGCAAAAGCAAACTGGTGAGTGACATCATATCAATTCGTGTGTTGGAGTACAGGTTGGTAGTACGTGAACCATTGAGTAGATCCACCATATCGTAGTTGCGGATGTGACATGAATGCTGTCGGAATGCAACTTCTAAACCTCCATCACAAAACTGTCCTACAGAGAATAGGTTGTGCTTGAGTCCTTCAACATAATAGACTCGAGATATGATAGTGTCACCCAGTTTATAGTCACCATAGCCAACGATTGCTGCATATTCATCGTTGCCAAATCGCACAGTACCAATGAACTTTTCTACAAAGTTGATAAGACGCGCACGATCACCGGTCATATGTCTTGAGCATCCAGAATCCAGATACCATAGAACAATTTGTACTACCTGCGATAACACAAACATTTACGGTGATAGGATGCCCTGAAGGGTTCCGGTTAGTTAACAATCAAAAATACCAGAGATCCCTTTGGAACCTGCCTTTCGATCACTAAGTTTATGGTCAGTAAACCTAGAGACCATAGTTATTTTGGGGCTAGAACTAGCACTCGGGGGTAGTTCTATTGGCATATCAGTAGGTTCCATGATCCTAGTTAAAGGATACTTCTCAAATAATGAGAAATGCCTTCCAGTGGGCTTCCACTGAGGCTTGCTATTAGCAACAGGTTTGCTAATTGGTTTCCAGACTCTCTTAATGGGTTTCCATTCCTTTTTGGGTTGGTGTTTTCGACGCTTAGTCTGGTGGGGTTTAACATTCACAGAACCATCACACATAACCAAACAATCAGTATGATTAGCAATAACCAAAGATTTGTTACATGCAGCACAAACATTGTTCAACTTTGAAACAGAAACAGAATGTTTAACAAGCAAATTAGAATCAACACGATTCTTTTTATTCAAAGTCCTATGGTGGGCTTCTACTCTCCTTGCATTCGCACTCTTAACCGGCAAAGAACTATGATTCCGAGGGGCTCTCTTAGGCACAGTTTTGCTGGCTCCAGAAGTGGGTTTTACTCCTGTAGACATAGGCACACACACGTTAGTTTGCTTATTAGGATGCACTACTGGTTTTTGAGTTGGTTTGAGTGAAGGTCTGGGGGGTTCACTGAAAGTTACTTGCCTCTTCTTAGGTAACGGGGTTGGTTTGACCCAGTTAGCACGTTTGGGTGGTGGAATATACTTAGAACCTAAGTTGTACATTCCTGGAGCAAGCACTTTGGGTGTCTCAGAGGTTGAAGGTCCACTACTTGTTTTACCAGTCACTTGGGCTTTCAGCTGGTTATTTCCCGCAGTTAAGGCACTAAGCTTTTCAGTGTACGCAGTACGTGAGTGAGTATTCGCCTGTGACAGTTCATCATACCGTCGTTTCAGACTCACGTTTTCTACCTTAAGGCCGTCTAGCTGAATCCTAAGGGAGGTAATCGTATCTTTCAACTGAATTCTGTCAGTTTCTAATGCTTGTTGGTCACAACTACCTTCAGTGGAACCTACATTCAACACCTTCATGATGCTGATCTGAGCATCTAAATTCCTGATAGTGTCATCTTTCCCTTGAAGCTGTTGTCTTAACTTGTTAATTTCAAAAATTGCATTGGAGGCACTAGAAGTGTCTATGCACTGTTTATAGTTTTGAAATTTAAGTTGTAAACAAACATAATTCTGTTCGAGAAATGCAAAACGTTTCTCAGATTCAGAAATTAGCTGTTTCTGTTTTGAAATCTCAGCTTCAAGTTCAAGAACTTTAGTGTGTTCCCTATCGCAAGCAGATCTAAGATCTTCGCAAAGGCAATTCGAACTATAATAATTGACTTATATGACCTTTAATTGTTTAGGTTCATTGCATGTTGTACACATGTTATCCATTATCAACTCCATAACCATCGTACTATAATAATCGCCCTTTCTTTGTTTTCTTTCACACAAAAATTCATACACACATAACAGGCACATGTAAGAAAATTAGAGATGAAATTTATTTTATGTAAAAATTGTACAACAGTTATTTAGGGTTTCTTGATTAGGTTGGTTTAAGCTGAAATTACTTTAGGGGTTTTGGTAGATGGAATTTATTTTATGCAAAAATGTGGTTATTTAGGGTTTCTTAACATAATTGGTTAAAGTTGAAATTATTTTAGGGGTTAGGTTGGAATGACGAGTAGAATGGCTGATTATGTTTGTTTTATCATTACTGTTATCTAAAAGAGTTAATGGAGGTGTTAGGGTTTTGGAGTAGCAGGTGTGGCTGGTTTACTAGCTTGACTAGCAATTTCGTTGGCAGAGAGCCAATACGCCTGATCTCCAGAAAGTTCCTTCTGAGGAACGAACATAAGGGCATTAAGCTTGGCATATAAGCAGTCGTTTGCGGGTCCGAACATGCCCAGTGTTTTTCGTTCATCTTTTTCATGCTCACAACTTGAGAACCAAGCCTCTTTCGACTCTCCCATATACTAAACGGGGTGGTTGATTGGTGAAGCAAAAGGGTATCAGTTAACATACCAACAGGTTGAGCACATCTTTGCCATATAACCTAGACCTGGTTGCTATTGCCTAGGATGTTCCTTGAGCCAGTCATTTGGTTGCTTATTTAGGTTTCTTTTGAACATGGGAATAGTTTGAGTTGGCATGTTAAATCTTTAGCAACATATCTCTTGCAACATGTTATCAGTTTTTAAACAAACTATTTCATCAAGATAACTATCGCTAGATCCTTTATCCTCAGATAAAATCTTTTCCTTTCAGATTGTACAAAATTCAATTGTTTTTTTCTTTCCTGAAAGAGAGAGATTTAAGCAAATCGTTTTCTTGCAACAAGTTCAAGCGTACGCATATTAACGCTGAATCACTTAGGGCTTGTTCCTGTCTAACATTGTTTTCAGAACAAGTTTGACCTTTGGGTATCTATACGACAAATTTCTTTACTTGCATTGAAGAAGCTCATTTTTTAGTTTCTATTTCCAAACATTTTTCTTGGTTAAACCCTACAGTCCGTCTATTTGGTTTGCAAGGTAGTTACGAATGGGCCAATCATATAATTTTAATCAGATGTTTCCGCGGATACCACAGTTTGAACATTTTGGGCTTCGGTGTCAAGAAGAAAATGATGATACGGATCATATTGCATCAACTCCAGTCTCAGCATCGGAGTCAAAATGTTCTCCTGGTGCATCCAGCCTGACTCAACAGATAATCCACCATAATCAACGATTTGATTGTTTATTGGAGTGTACCTCCCCATTGACTGGATTGTGGTTTGCACTATGGATGACCAGTTGGCCATGAAAGCAACGCAGCAATTGGGCCTTCATCCACGTCTGAGACATATGCATCCTCATGATTGGGCTTGAAACATGATTTGTTGTTAGCAGTGTGCCTGAGGTTGATCATAAGGTGCGAGCAGTCCACATCAGCGAGGAATGCTTTCAGCCTTCAGCATCTAACACATCTCCTTTCTCTTTAGCTTCCATCATAAAGCTTTATCTTTAGAAGAACTGAGAGTCCACTTTCTCTTGGGTTCTTTACACTGCCTCGCAACATGTCCTTCTCCTCTGCAGTTGTAGCATATCACCTTCTTGCCTCGAACACCTGTATTACCAACATTACCTGGAGCCTTCCTCTGAATCGGTTCAGTAACAATCTGACCATCATACACCGTAGCATGAGTTTTTTTGGAGTTGGAGAGAAGTCCGGTAGCTGGATGTTGTTGTGTTGGAAACGCTTTTGGAAAACCACTTAATATGATTACAATCTAGTCATAGTGGCCATCAAAGCGTCATTCGTAGACTGAGCAGTATATATTGAGGACTAGGATTTTAGGGTAATGAAAAGGCAGGTGCAGATGAGGTGTGTAGCAACACAGGCAGTGGTATCAACAATACTTGTAGAACAGCTCCTATTTCTTGAGAGTCTATGGCATGAGGCCTCGTATCTATGAGATGAGTATAGATCTGAACAAAGGTGTGGTTGAGATAACCAGTTATCAATTTGACATTAGTCAACATCTTACCCCAAAGGCCCATAAGGTTGTTGACAAACTTGGTGTTCATCTGATGAGTTGGAATGTTGAGCTGAGTAATCTTCATGTCATTCACAAGCTTGTGGAAACGCACGAAGTAGTCATGAATTGATTCGTTTCCAATAGCACGAAAGCATTCATACTCATCAAACAGATCTTTCTTCCTTTGTTTGAAAATTCCGTACCTTATCGCTTGCATAACCATCACCACATTATCCCAAAACTCCTTTGCATGCTTGTTTATTTAGTATTGTTAGTGGTGTCTGGGAAGACCAAGACTAAGAATCATTCAGTTGATAATCACCATCACAACAAATTTTTTTTCCTCTTCACTGAATTCAGAATCAAGTTTCTTTCTCGGTACGGGTACAATAGTAGAATCAGTAGGTGGAGGATCAGTGAATCATAGGGTGAGGGTAGGGCATTATTGGATAGAATTCCATATCAGCTTTGCCATTGGGTTTGCCTCGAATGTACCGTGTATACGAATCTTCAAGAATCTTAGTCACATACAACCAACATAGGTTGACGTGTATCGGTACCCGCTGCATTTGTTTTCTTCCTAGGGATCCCATTTTAATTTAAGTATGAATGAACGGATCGCAAGTGATTGTTGATTTGTTTGATTTGTGTTTATGTTTTTGTTGTTGTTTGATTGTTTAGTTCGGTTCAAGAGGGAAAGCTTGTTCGGTTGACCAAGTAAACACTCGTTCGGTTCTAGAATTCCACTCGTTCGATCCTTACTCGTTCGATCGACACGACACAATTCGATTCTTACTCGTTCGATCCACACTCGTTCGATCGACACGACACAATTCGATTCTTACTCGTTCGATCGACACGACACAATTCGATTCTTACTCCTTCGATCGTCACTCGTTCGATCCTCTAAGACTAAACTCGTTCGATCCTCTTGTTCGCTCCTCTTGTTCGAACCCTTGTTCGATCCACTCGTTCGAAGCTCTTGTTCGCTCCTCTTGTTCGAACCCTTGTTCGATCCACTCGTTCGAAGCTTTATGACTTGAACTCGTTCGATCGTCAAATCCTTTTGCTTGTTCGGTGGACACAAAACACAAATCCAAAGACCTTTTTCTTGCTTAACAACACGAACAACCTTAACAATGATTAGCTCGAACCTCAAACAATAAGAAGAAGAAAAAAATCTCGACTCCTCTTTTTTTTTAAACAAAACGAACAAACAAGAAAAAAATGAACAAAAGAAAATCACGAGATCGTTGATTGCTAACAAGATGGTGTGATTGATATTAGATTAAACATAAACCATCTTTGAATCAAGAATCAAAAACAAACAAATAATCAAAACAAAGAAATAAAAAAAACTCTTTTTTTTTGCGAAATCAAAAAATAACAAAACCAAATCAAATCATCAATCTTGTAGGCTCTTGATACCAATTGTAGGTTCCATGATCATTCATACAAACCTTTAACAACGAAGAATAGAATCAACAAGCAGAAAATTAAAACTTTATTGATGATTGATAAAGAAACCAAAACTTTTTGGTGGCTAGAAAAACCCTCACAATAATGACTAGCTAATTTTCTCTCTAAAAATGTCTAACCTAATTTTTGACTAAACTAGGAGTATTTATACTAATAAAAAGATTAGCCTATGAGGCTTTTGAGCTTTGATGGGCTTTTTCATTAATGGCCCGTTTACATAATATTACATGTTTAAACGAACTAGACTTTTGTCTTGTATCTTCGAGTGGCCGAAGCTTCTTTGTTCGGGTACATTTATGTGATCCTAACACAAAACTTAACCAAATCATTATCTATTCACTTGCAATGCCACAACACATCTCAATAACATATCTCAATACATCAAAACTTGATGTTCATGATCAAACCAAATCAATGAAGCTATGAACATGCATCCTTATAAAGAGGAAATTTAATCACATGCATTCAAAATAAAATTAAATCAACACAAAAAGGAAACAAGAGGCTTACAAACACAATGGAATAGAAGGAAATCAATCAATATCAAACCCTTATAGGTTTGATATTCGGCCGAGAACACATGGACCAAAGAAAAACCTAAAAATCTTAATTCATTTCACCAAACTTGTTAGAAACACTAATTATCAACTCCTTGATGATCTTCTTGCACCCAATTGGATAAAAAAACCCATAGAATCAAAAATTTATTAAAATCAAGAAATCATCAATCTTGATGCATGATTGATTTTAATTGAAGAGAATGATAGGGTTTGATTTAGGGATGATTTGGAGTAAAAAGGAAGTGATTAATTGGATTTTGATTGAAGGAGATGATAGTTTTTCTTTAGTGGCTGTCGAACAAAGAAGAAGAGGGAAGGAGGCCGGGTTTTTGTTTAAATCTTGAATGTTAATACTGTGTTGTGTCGTGTGTTTTTATAAAAGGGAAAAGGGTAAATGGGTTGGATAAAAGGAGTTAAGTGTGTGAGTTTTGTTTGGTCTCAAATCCTTAAAAGAATGGGAGTGGGCTTGTAAATAAATACATGGTGTGTTGGTTTTGGGTATTGGGCCGCCGGCTATAGGAAGGAAAAGGGGACTTCGGTCTAAATTTTTGTTAAATATTCTGCGTCTTTTAAATCTCAGGCCCAATTACTTAATTAACGCACTACAAATTATAAAAACACGAATTAGACTCGGTTCGGCCAAACACAAGTAAAAATTAAAAATGTACCAAAATAAAAAATAGCTAAGCTCTCGAGGTTAAAATACGAAGTCGTTGATTTCTTGATTGATAAAACGGATAAATTTAAATTGTACGATTCGCGAGGGTTCTAGAATTGACGATTTTAATAAAAATTGGATAAAATAATGAAAACGAATTCTTTAAATTTATAAAATAGTCACGAGATTAGAAATAGTAGTGACCTTAAATACGGGGTTTTACATCTTCCCCTCCTTATGGGAGCGACGTCCCGGCGCTTTAATCGTTTTATTCGTCCTAATTTCACTTGCAATGAGTGAAAGATTTCATTCTCGAATGGATTCACATGTTCTCACATTATGGCCTCACGACCTCAGGCGCATTTGGAAAATTTTCAAAGCGACAATCAATTCAAAAATCATCGGTCATCACATCGATCAAATCAAAACACATATCGTCCAACGGGTCTCATTAAAAGAGATCGCTTCATTATAAAAATCGTCTGGAGTGTACATAACTCCATCGAAAGTGTTACAACATTATTCAAAACAAGGCGCTTATCATTAAGCGTACAAAATCACATAATTGCATGCTCGCTAACAGTCAAGCCATACAATTTGAAAGAGAGCACATTGATGCGGTAGTCACTCAGAGTATACATGAATCTATCGAAAGCACTATGGCATAAATCAAAACAAAGTACTTATCATTAAGCACATATAATCACATTATGACATACTTGCTAAATAGCCAAACCATGCCAATCAATTAGTTCAATCACGTTAACTCATGCTTGCTAAATAGTCAAGCCATGATTAACAACAAATAATTCCGGCTAAGTCCAGCCCAAGAAAAGTTTTTAAAGTTACAGGATGTTCACGGGCCTTATAGCCATGGATGCATATCTAAAAGGATTTTTATCATTATAGGGTGCTCACACATGGATACATACCTAAAAAGAGATTTTTAACATTACAGGGTGCTCACGGGCCTTATAGCCGTAGATACATACCCAAAAAGATTATTAACATTACAGGGTGCTCACGGGCCTTATAGACATGGATACATACCCAAAAAGATTATTAACATTACAGGGTGCTCACGGGCTTTATAGCCATGGATCCATACCATATCAAATGGTCAAGTTTGCTTATATTATCAAACTCTGTGCATTCTTCACGGTGCCCCAAGCATGATCGTCACCGGCTTGGCTGCCACCCACGTGGACCATTTCGAGCTCGCACACCAAACGCGACCGCTCCGTGTGTCCTTAAATTGTCTCGACTTATTTTACGAGCATCATAATATGGGTAGGCGTACCCAGCTGATCCGGCGTCATATAATAATGAAGTCTCGAGCTCGCACATAGGTACGGCCACTCGACTAGAAATCACATAACACAAAAACATATAACAAGCAAAAGTTTTGCACATAATTTTAAACTATGGCTATCCGTCATTGATCATCGACGATCAAAGGGGATCGAGTCAAACACAAGGATTCCTTAACTGAATAAACGGATACGGCAAACGGGATTGTCTTTTATCTACCGCCACAAAGTCGGCAAACTCCAACTGTCCATCGCGTACCGTTTTATTCCCTACGGAAAATGATGACGGACAACATCACTATGATTTGGTAGGATCCGACCATTGTTCTTGGCTCTCGGGCCGAAGGCTCTCCTTTTGAGCCATCCTTGTGTGACTCTACGTTGGTATCCGAGTCACCAGTCTACGTTGGTATCCGAGTTCACAGGGCAGAACATGAACAAATCAAACACCTCGAATTCACAACTCGAGCTTGTGTAGGATTCATCTCCAATGTCAGATAACTGAACACATATGTTTCGAGGGTAGAAGTTTTCTTCATGATTACGGTTTTATTCAACAAGGATGATTCACAGTTTGTCGTAGAAAAAACTTTACTCTACGAATGTGGTTCGACATATCGGAAAAACGAAAGAAAGATGATGTAAGAAACATTTAATGTGGGAGAAGTCTTTTCCACGGTTACCGATTGGTAACACCGGAGTGATTTTTGTTTTGTCGTAGGATGATTTCCTTTACAATTATCGATCATTGTAACAAGAGAAGGCATAGTAATACGCATTTGATGTAGGGGAAGTCTTTTTCTTTAGCCTTGGAGTTACTCGAACTCGGCTTTCATCCAATTTGGCAGTCTTCTGATCTCGTTGAAATTTCTTCTCAGTGTCGGTATCAGGTTTCTTGGTATTTCATCATCAACATTATGATTTAGATGGGATTTCACACGTTACACGTGACACACGGAAATAGTTTCCGGAATTATTCGGTCAAGGTGACTTTCTAAGTCAACACCATCCGAAAGAAAAGATTTTAATGAACGCAAGAAAATTCGGACTTGTTCTTACGAAATCGAATCAAATAGGATTACTTGCATAAGGATCCACCATTTGGAAGTGTTCTCACCCAAACATTTATCCAAAACCACTAGTTTAAAGGCAATGATTAATCCGACATAGCGTGGCTCTTCTTGAATTATGCATAGTTAGCTAGGCTAGGCATAATTGAGGACCAAGCGACGACACATCCAACATAGCGTGGCTTTTCCTAAATTATACATAGTTAGCTAGGCTATGCATAATTGAGGACCAAGCGACGACACACCCGACATTGTCAAAAAGAAAACTTTTCGATTATTACACACCATATATGATGCTGAAAGTTTTTGACCTAGTCTTGAAAATAAATAATTCATTTGACATAGAACTGGAAAATTATTTTTACCTCCATTTCAAGAAACACGTCAACTATTGTTCATTCATGTTTGGGAAACACATTTTTGCTTTGTCTTTTTGTGAAAATTGACACAATTTGGTATTTAGTTTGATAAAACATTTCATAAATTATTGTATATTTTTGGAATCAATTGTTCATAAAATGACATTAAGGTGGTTTGGGATCAAGGATCATAGCAAGTATAAGAAGTAGTAAGTCAAGAATCCATGCAATCGAATAAGGTAAACGGGCGATGTATTCGCTAACTGAAATTGCCCACACTAGGAGTCAAGATACTCCTAGGATACGACAAGTATCTCGAGGTGACAACAACCTCTACATATATATATCATGAAATGAACAACGAGCATCATCACAAGTGCTGAAGTAATAACGATCATAATCTCCATAATGAAGCCAGGGGTAGTACATATGCTCCCCAATCATACATCTAATATCCAGAAAGTTATCTCCATTGTTTCGCGTTACAAGTACATTCCACCAAACATGGTTTTCAATAACAAGAAAAGAAAAAAGGCTGCGGTGTTTATGTAGAGGACAAAAATACACCTGGCAGCATAACTTTACTAACTGGCACTAGCAGTTTAGTGATCTATACAAAAATGGTCCTATACAACGGACAAGATCATAAGTGAACAAACGACAGGACTACTGAGGTCCCGGTAGAGTGAATATCTCCTCTCTAAAGCAGTGAGGCGTCTATCCAACGTGCTCGACCACGACCTATAATATGGTGGTCCGTGATTAGAAGAAATAAAGATCGAGTAGAAGAATGCATACGTTGCATAAGTAAATACATTTACTACATATATATATATATATATATATATATATATATATATATATATATATATATATATATATATATATATATATATATATATATATATACTATGGAATCCATATGTGCGCCCTATGTTTTACTTAATAAGACACTCTCATTGATAGCATTTCTTCGTCATAAATTTTACGTCACTTTTTCAAAAAGTTTCTATTTTTAGAAAGTTACTATTTTAGGAAAGTTTCTATTTTTAGAAAGTTTCTATTTCTGGAAAGTTCGGATATCCTAAGGCGTTAATATCGTTTAATATAATGTTAAGCTTCCCGTTAACCTCGACGCACCAATGGTTCACATACTTATCCTTATTTTCCTTGTTATGTTTATATATAAAGTTTCCAAAAATAAACTGACTATTTTTAAATGCGACCGAAACACACCCAATAATATATATATCATCTAATATTGTTCGTTAACATTTTATGAGCTCAATTGGACTCTAAAATGCTTAACCACCATATTTTGACAAAAATCAGCAACTATACACACTTTTCCTAAGTTGACTTTTATTATAAATTTCTCAATTCTGACCCGTCCAAAACGACCCACAAAAATACATTTTCACGACTCGGACCCTAAAGCATTTTGCTGTAAAACGATGTTTCAGACAACTTTTTAGTTTTAGCCGAGACCCAAAACTTGACAGAAAATGACCAAAATACCTTTGCAAATTTCTGCAGAAAATATTTATAAAACGCAAATTTGGATTTGTGTTTTTGACCCATTATAAGACGTTTTTAAGCTTAGATTGCCTCGCGGAAAGGTAAAACGGCATTTTAAGCTTAGATTGCCTCGCCTCAGCAATAAGCTTTGACACCCTATGATCCAATTCAATGTTTAGTGTTTCAATTTCATCCATGTTCATTTTGACCTTATCAGCATTCACGTTTCCACATAAAGACTTAATTCTCTCTTTCAACTTTATTATAACCTTGTCTTTTTCTTATGACTGAGCTTTCAATTCATTTAATTCAAAGTATTGATCAATATTAGGAGCACTTTGATTTGAAACAAAAATTTCCCTTTGAAAGATTTCCTGATTAAGTTGAGAATTAACTTATAAAGAAATGCAATGTTTTTCAAGATTATTATAGTTTTTGAAAAGTGTATCATAAATCTCTTTTTCAACGAAATCCTTTTTGTTGAGAAGCTCAGTCTCAAGTTTGAGACACTTGTTACATTCAAGCATATTCCCAGAAACATTATTCACATTATAGTTCATAACAATATTCACAATATCGTTATTAATGGCTTGTTCCACTACAAGAATTCAGGCGAATAGCCACGGAAGAGATTTATGGGTAAAAGTCATATTTTCGTGGGTAACTGGGTAATACCCACGAACTATCCACAACTATATAATGATGGGTAAAACCTTCGAGGCTAATTGTATACCTACGCCATTTACGCTATGTGGGTAAATTTACCCACATCAATTCAGATGGGTGATTGTGTTACATTCATGGGTAAAGTGTTGTGGGTTTTTCTAACTCACCATGAAAATACCCATACATATACTTGTGGGTAATCTGTGGGGAACAGCACCCATAAAACTATTCGTGTGTACTAGTCAATTCCTATGATAGTTTGCAAATGAATTTAGTCACATATATATTTGTGTGTAAAATTGGTGGGCAAATTTACCCATAATAATTTATGGGTAAACTACCCGCTCATGTAAAATAGATACCTCATGGGTAAACTTTTTTGAATTTTATGTAAATGCGACAAAATATATTTCATGAATTATAACATACATTGAGCACAAATATTCTTATAAAATAAAGCTCTTATAAAGAGATCATTCATACATAAATATTAATATCAACAAAAAACCAACTAAAGAGTAATGATAGGATTAAGGATTGTTAGCTAGGGCTATAATGGTCATCTACCTCTCTTGCATCTGCTTCAAAATTACATATACTTGGGTATTGGTAAGCATCTCCTCCATCACTATCTTCTCTATCAGTGTCACAATTGGGTTTGTTGGTCTTTCTTGTTAACTTTCTCTCTGTTCTTATAGACTTATTCTCCCACCCTCACCCTCTTGATGTTGAAACTGTTATTTCCAGCTTTTAGTATAAGGCCTTCATTAACAAGCTTGTCCATAATTTCTAAAAAACAAATTTAAAATAATGGAATGATTGAAAATAATACATGATCATTAACTTTATTGTCCTTTCAGATTCTTTGGTTTACCTTCAATCAAATCCGGAAAATACAATAAACAACATTAAGTTATTGTTGCATAACTGGAATCAAAACGCTAAACATGTTCATTGATGTTGGTAAAATGAAGAACAAACTGTACAAGTGAGAAAGAAAGCTGAGAGGGCATCAATCACATCAACATCATCTTGATAAGACTTGATCCATTCCCTCACACGGTTTAGTTGCAGCTCATCTTCAGTTGTATCCTGAGTATCATCTGTATATTTGATATCAAATAACTGGTCTCAAATTATATTGTAAGTAAATCATAAATCCTTCTGTATATAATGTTTGTAAGCATGTGTAACATGATTGGGTGGAGTAAGCACCTTCATCAACCATGGTACCATCTTGTTCCCTTTGTGGTAATCTGATAACAAAAATGTAGTTATTGTCAAGTTTTAGTCCTAAAGATATTGGAATCATAGCATCAGCTAAAACAAATTGAAAAATTATCTCTAGGTGCAACAATGTATATATTAGTGGTTTTTGAGTAACTGAAGGAAACTGCATGACAATATATTAGTAAAGCAGGTGTTACCAATATAAATTTAAACAAACCATACTTTTGAATATACTGAACTGGCCATGAATACCAAAATCCCTGTCATCTCATTTATGCTGCAAATACTAATTGGGATCTTACAGACATATTTTTTAATCATTGCCCCGTCTACTGTCTCACGCGCTCAGAACATTAGTGTCTTGAGATATTTATTTTTGCAAAGCATCATCTAGCTTTTCAAATCATCCGCTCTTCTCCTTGAAATACAGTCTTCATGCCAGGTGCTCCGGGCATACCCTCCATTGATCTCAACATCTTTTCCATAGTTTCTTTTGCTGATTTGACGGCACAAGGTTCCTCGTGAGCTCTACCATGAGGTTTTAGTTTTCAAGCTTTAATCTAATATACTTTATATATCTGAAAAATAGTCAAACATGGTAATCATCATGGAACTAGGAGTGTACTTATTGTCCTCTCATATCATGGAATTAGCTCATGAGTGGTTGAAGGAATTTACTTTAGGAACCGGTGGCGGCTCAGTACTACATGCTTCAGATAGATCTTTGTAGAGGTAGTTAACTAACGAGCTCAACTGAGGCTTCTTTTTGTAGATAAACTCTGCAACATCTGTGTCATAGTATCCAATAACCTAAAACAACAACAAAAAGTTTTAGAAATCATACCGTAAAAGTATGAATTTTAGCTTAACCTTGCAACTTAACCAAGGATAAAAAGAAATGGAAAGTAAAAAGGTAAAAAGATAGTTACATGTTGACAAGCTTCCTTTGATGGTCTTGCATTCTGAACCACATTGGCCTTCAAAATTTTGTTCAACAAGCTGCCAGTGGACCAAATTAAAGGATAAGAATATAAGATACCAACCAAAGCATCAAACAAATTTTCCATTCTCTACTTTGTGGACTCGTACTCTCATCTTTATCCACTATTACATCTTATGTTGCCCCGTGCCACATAAATGAGTCCCAAAAAATGAATGTGACAAAGGGTGTACAATATATTCAGTAGCAAACCTCAAAGTCTACATTCTCGATTCTACATTGCTATACAACTAGAAATCAGTAGTCCAAAATCCTATATGCTCAGTTGCGTTACACAACCAATGGGCCGAATGGTGGGGGGTAACTATCCTATACTAAGCATCATAGTGTACCCATGCTATGGGTGCATACCATATTTTAAGTTTGGTAAAGCCAAATCTTTGTTGTTCCTCGCAATAATTAAGCAATACTAAAAACCAAATTCGTCCTGTTGTTGGAAAACAACGTGAATACCAAAACTTAGCAGTAGGCTACGTGTATACTATTTCACTTGCATTTTCTAATAGGTACTACAAACATCAATAGACAATCAAACACACAAAAACACATTTCATCCACTAGACTACAGTACCTAACAATTAGGTACTCATAAATCATCCTATTAGTATCAAATTATATTATATAAAACATCTTGAAAATTGTTGATAAACGGCAATGCTTATCAGCCCACACGCCTTGCCCCGACCCAAGGACAATATGTGGAAACCTAGATGTAGTGAGAAATAATTATTATATGACTGATGTTACAAGTTTATAGATTCGGGTTCGCGTCAATCGTAAATTCAAAAATAAAACAAAATAATAAATTGGCACATGAACACCTTAAATTGGTTTCTTAATTGAACATGTAGCATATTATAATACCTGATTTTTAGATTAATAACATTATAATTGGCAGAAAAGATGGTGAATGGCGTTGGCTTTTGGTTCGTTAGGATGTTTAATATGTTTGACGACTGGTGGTTGGTGAAGAGGGGCACTTACACCGTGAGTGGTTTGTAGTTGGTAATGGATATGATTTTCATTTTGGGGGAAAGGGTAAGTGTGACTGAATAACTGAATGTTGGAGTGTTCTGTGATTTTGATTTTGGGGAAAAATTAGGGCGGGATATAATGAAAATATTTTAGAGGGAAGACTAAATTTTGGGGAAAAGTTTGTAAAAGTAACATACGACCAATCTCATATATTATCAAGAATAGACTCACAACAACGCAAATGGGGAAATGGTGTGGTATATGTGGGAACGGCTTTACAATTTCATCTCCATCTCTTCAACTAATTTGCCGATTTACTAAAACAAACCAATATTTTTGTTATGATTATTTTTTTATGAAAATGATAAATATATATATATTAATCTCTAATCATAAAGCTACAACGTATTTTTTCCAAAGATAAATTATAACGTATACCCATGATGATAAAAAGTGGAAGAAACCATGGCTATACATTTAAACACAGGAAAAACTATTTACAAGAAAACACATGAAAATTTTATGGTACGTGTAATAATACTCATAAGTAATTACCCATAAATTTCTCATAAAAAATTAACCACGGATAAAAGAAAGAACTTAATTTGTGAGAAAAGTAATTTACCCATCTCATTACCCATACTTTTACCCACGACTACAAAGTTAGTGGGTAAGATGTGGGAAATATTTTAGCTGGGATAATATACCTGCAAATCGCACACGGTATACAATTATGTGGGTATTTTCGTGAGTAAATTCATGGGAAAGTCGAGGTTAAATTATATTCACATTATAAGTCAATGTGCATGGGTAATTTATGGGTAATTGGTGTGGAAATAGCCACAACTTAATGTTAGTGTGTAAATTTCGTGGGTATTCGGATGAATTCTTGTAGTGTTCCAAGAGTCGACCGTTTTCATTTAAAACATGATTCATTTTAACTTCAAAAGTTTTTTACTCTAAACGATGTTGTTCGACAGCCTGTTCCATTTGAATAAAAACAGTTTGGACTTCAGTAAGTTCATCAAGGAGATCCTGATCGAATTTATTGAATATGTCCTTAAGTGCGTTTATAAATGGAATAATTTCATCCCTAAAAACAAGCTTTTGTATGTTCAAACCCCCACATGCCCTCAGTGATAGCTGTGGCAGTGGTTCTTTCTTTAACAACCTTGTCAAAGTCAGCCAGATAGTGTGTAAGCCTTTTCAAGCTTGTATTAACCATACTCACTTTAGGAAGTTCTTTTGGAACCTCAACTTTGTTGGTTGTACTAGAAGGAAAAGGGTTTGAAGGGGGCACAAAATTCTAAGACCAAAAGGCTTGTTCAGCAGATAATTCAGTTTGTAGAACAAATCGTTTGTCGAAATCTTAAGAAAGTTTATTAAGAGCAACATAGTCAACTGGTTTAGTGTTCACTTTCTTTTCTAAAACCATTGGATCTTGTTGATTCAAAATCATTTTTGACCGACTCTCTTCAGCAAGCATTAAAGTCTCTTCAGAATCAAGAATCTCAATAATACAAGTATTTTTAATGACATTACCATCATACAACTTTGGTTCCAACTGCTGAGCTTTCTTCAGATAGAAAGGATTTTAAAAACCTATAGCTTGTTTGGTGGAATGATCATAGAAAATCTTTGATTTTGTTAACATATGAACAGTTTGTGCTGATTGACCTCTTTTATAAACTATATTACCAAGATGTTTGATCTTCTTTTCTAAAGCAATTTCTCTATCAATATTTCTAGACTCGTCTTTCTTAAAATCATCTTTAAGTTCATTAACTGTTTTCATTAAAGATTCTTTTTCTCTTAATTTATCAGAAAGAATTTGCTTAAGACGATCAATTTCTGCATTCTGTTCATGTGAATCTGAAAAATTATTTTGACTTTTTATCTCAACACTTTGTCCTTCTTTCAATACCTTAACCTGTTCTTTATATCTTTCAAGCTCAGCAGTTAAAGTATCATTGACATTTTTATTATCCAGATTAATCTTAGTGCAATGAGTTACTTGGTTTTTCAGTTGTTCAATCACCGATAATATTAGTGCATCTTGCTGTGTAGATAAGTTAGAATTTTGAACAGCTGCTTGTTGTGATTCACGCAAATACTGAGAGTAAGGAATGATATTGTTATCACTGGTTATATCAGTCTGTGAGTGATTCACAACATTAGACTGTTCATAAGATGGCGTCACCTGCACACCTTGATTCATCATATCAGTTGTATCAAGATTATGTACCTCTGCTAGAACATCTGAACCAAAACGAGATAAATTCGCCATGAGAGCAACTTTGGCAGTATGGAGTTCATCACAATCAGAGTCATATACATCCAAATCATCAGCTTGATAAGCAGCATTGTGAGTAATGATAGTCTGTGTGGCTTGAGCTTCTGGAATTCCTGGATCTGCCAAAAATGCTAGTTTCTCCTCATGTAGAATTTGTCCACTTGCTTGAGCTTGAACCAACAACAATTTATCTTTAAACCATGAATCATCCCGTTTCCTCCTTGGTTTAGTGCATTGTTTGGACATATGTCCTTCCCCTTTGCAGTTGTAACATGTAACAATCCTCTGTTTCCCCGAGCTACTCCCGCTTGCTCCTAGAGTGTAGGTCCTTGTAGTACCTGTAGCAAAAGAAATTTGTCTCCCTTGAACTGGTTATACAGTTACTCTTCCATCATTAATGGTAGCTTATTGCCTTGGGTTTAACGAATTCCTCAGCTGGTTGTTGGTAGTAGGATAGTTGGAAGTGACTACAGCAGACAAGAATGACATTGCATGATTGATAGCATCAATTGGATCATCACCGTGCTTGAAAACTGGAATGCTTAGACCAGATTCTAATTGGGAGAATTCAGATTGTTGGTTAATTGTGGGAGAGTAATCCACTTGAGGGATTGATGTTGATGGAGAATAAACGTTGTTGTGAACTGATGATTGATAGTTATTGGATAGATAAGTGTTTGAAAGGGGTGTTGATGACTGATTGACTGAGTATTGTTGAGATTGAAAAGGTGCTCCATATAGTGAAGATTGATATGGTGAAACATGTTGATGTTGAGAGTTCTGGTAAGAGTGTTGATGAGATTGATAAGGAGATTGTGTCATTTGGTGAGATGCAACTAAAGTAATAGGATCGGAGTTGCGTTCATGCATCAAGCAAACTTCATTTGCATGGCGTTCATGTTGTTCCAAGTAAGCATGAATCTGATCAACATTGGTAGTATGCAAGTCTTTGACTAATTTAACATCAGTTATGAATTTTCTCCATTCAGTAGGAAGAGTATTCAGAAACTTGGTATTGAATTGAAATTGCGCCACTGGATCTTGTAAATGTTCATATCATTGAGTAGCAGAGTGAATCTCAAGTAGTACTCGTGTAACGACTCTCCTGTCTTGTATGTAAACTTATCAAATTCATCGTATAGCTTGCACTCTCGTTCTTTCTTTGTTATCGACGTTCCTTGCATGAGCAGTTGGATTTTCTCCCAAATATCCTTGGCTACACGATGTTGACTAACAAGTGCATAAATTTCAGGTGGAATGCCTTGGAGAATGATGTTTATTGCTTTAATGTCACAATCAGCTTGGATGGTTTCTGCTGCAGTTAATTCAGTATATTCCTTTCGTCGGGTTGCACCATCCACTGTAATTGTTGGCCAAACAAGTGGACCTTTTTCAACAGAAGCAAGAATCATTCTACCGTGTGATCTATTCATCATATAAAGTTCCATTTTGCTTTTCCATGAGTCATACAAGTGTTTTTTAAGCATTGGTGGTTTATTGTCACCACCCAAGAGAAGTGACTTATCAGCAAGAGTTGTCATTAATAAATTGGTATGTTCAATGATTACCGTTTGATCGAGCGGTGATAGAAAGTAATTGTGTTTGATGGTGTTGTTTTTTATGTGTTTTAAATCATAAAACTACATGGGATTTTACAAGTCAAAGAAATAAACCGTATAATCTTGAAGTGAAATTGCAAATTCGTGTATTAAAAAAATTGCAAATTCGGAAGATTAAGAACAAATTGCAAATTCGTGTCCTGAAGGTGAATTGCAAATTCGGATCATAAAGAAAAATGTGAATTCGGGTCCTTAAGAAAATTGCAAATTCAGGTTCTTAAAGAAAATTGCGAATTCGGGTCCTTAAGGAAAATTGCGAATTCGGGTCCTTAAGAAAATTGCAAATTCGAGTTCTTAAAGAAAATTACGAATTCGGGTCCTTAACAAACTGCCAATTCGTGTCCTTCTAACAAACTGCTAATTCGTGTCCTTCTAACAAACTGCTAATTCGTGTGCTTCTACAAACTGCAAATTCGAACACCACTGGAGAGCTGCGAATTCGGATAAAACTAGAATTGCTAATTCGGATAGAACTAGGAAGTTGCAAATTCGGGTACAACACAAAAGTTGCAAATTCGGGTATAACTAAAAACTGCAAATTCGTGTAACACACT
>BQNB010069570.1:0-33441 GCA_026074375.1 Tanacetum coccineum | reverse complement strand
AGCTCCAATATTATTATCAATAATACGAGTACTCTGTGTAGTACTAGGGTTTACAACCTTGAAGCTATGTATCAAAATGTATATCTCTATTGTGCATGTAATACCATATCCTAGGATCTCCTTTTATACACTAAGGAGTCCTTTACAAGATAACTACCAATATTCTATAATTCTAATCTTATACGTATCTTTCTAACTATATAGAATATTCAGTGAATAAGTCAATACATATCACTTCACACGTCTTTATCTCTTTAGCAGTCTTCATGCAGCAGTCTTAAGTCCTTCAGCAATGTTAAGTTAGTACTGGCAGTACTATCTAGTTAATACTGGCAGTTATAACTTGAGCAGTACAAAGTCTTTGGCTTGGCAGTACTAAATGTAATGAGTTTAATTCCTAATAATCCTCTCCTAAACTTGTGATTTACCTCCAAATCATCAAGTTTCTTGAATTAAAACCTTGTTCTCTCAGAGGATTCTTCCAAACACTTTATCTTCTTGGTCTTTCAATCTGCATGAATATCTTCTTAAGAAGTTCTCTAGACATCTCATTATTTTGTTCTACCAAGAGCTTTGCAACTAACATCTGTGTAAGAACACCTCTTAACAAAGGATATTACCAGCATGTAGATGTCTATTCCTTTCTCTGTAGACACATGATGCACTCCACATGAATCATATAGCTTCCAAGTTAAATCATGAATATGCTGTTGAAGCTTCCATAACTCACCATCTATATTTGGTTCAAACAATCTCTTCAACTCAACCTATATCTCTCTTTCTTTGTCATCTGTTGGTTCTGTTGAAGTAAACCTCTCCTTGACTAGACTCCATAACTTCACTAGATCATCTCTGTCAAAGACTTTCAACAAATCATCTAAGAACTGATATACCTCAGTGTGATTTCCAACTCTCATGATCTTCCAGTACTTCCTAGTGCCTTCAATGTAGATCTCCCAGTCAATTATTGGATACTTGGTTTGTAAAGCTTCAACATTCATCCCTTGCTCTAGAACTATTATCATCATTTGTTGTAGCTCTTCTTGTGATAGCTCATCTGGCTTTTGCTTCTTAGAACTTTACTGACCAAGTTCTTCTTCTGCAGCTCTTTTAGTACCTCCAGCTTTTGTAGATTCAGTAATTGCTGCTTGTGAACTATCTGCTACTAACTCTGGAACCCCTCTTCTAATTTCAGTCTCCATAGGTACAAAAGTGTTTGCCCTCCTCATTGTAGTTTCAAATAAGTCCTTGATCTCATGTAGTTTCAAACAGATTCTTGATTTCATCAAAAGAATAACTCTTCAACTGCTTTAGTGTATGACTTCCCATGTTCTTGATATATTGAGACATTGTAAGTCCTACTGTTTAAGCTTGTGTAGGGCTCTGTTCCTCCTTTTATTGCAGCCTCTTTGGTAGAGATTGCAAAGTATCGTCTTTCTCATCATTATAAGCTCTGCAAGCAATCTTGCCTTTTCAGCTTCAGAGTACATCTTTCTTTCCTTTTTTCTCTTTCTTCTGCTTGTAACCTCTGTGCTAACTCTTCATCAACTTCAATTCTAGCTTGTATGTCTTCCCATTCTTCAATATTGAAAGAGTTAGCTACTTCATGTACCCTCTCTTCTTCATCAAGTTGTTCTTGCAATCATAGAGCTACTTCATAACTAAGTCTTTCTTGTTCTTGTTGCAACTTTGACTTGGTCTGAATAGTCTCAGCTTCCTCTATTATAGCTTTACCCTTGTATTTGGTTGAACTAGCACTAGCAGTACTAACTGATGCACCAACAGTGGAAACTGGCTCATCAATACTAACTCCTTTTTTAGCAGTATAAACTTCTTCAGTAGCAGTGAACTCAAAATCGAACTCCATATCATACTCATGCCTCCCCTAAACCTCTACATCATGTTGTACCAAAGAAATATCAGGATCTTGGTGAATTTTAGCTATATTCCTCCCTTGTTTGGAAGGATCCTCCAAATATTCTTCATCATCAGATACACCAATTCTGGCCTTCTTTTTAGTTTGTTTGGTCTTGACAGTTTTCTCTAATTTCATCACCTTGATAAGCTTTGTAAAAGCAGCACCATAAACTTTCTTTGTCTGCGTCAAGTCTGTCTCTAAAGCTACAACTCTGTCTGATAATTTTGTAACCAAATCCATCAATTCATTGTGTTGCATTCTGCCCTCATCACTTCCAAGTGTGTGAACTCTTGGGAGAGGTGAATCATGGGGCATGGTAGGGGTCTTATCAATGTTACCACTGCCCTGTCCTGCTTTTAATTCAGTGACAGTAGTGGCAAGCCCCTCTCATTTACTAACATACACACCCGTGGAGCGAGTCGCATCTGCTACATTGGTCTGTGTTAGGGTGTTTATAGGCTGTGTAACCACAGATTCTTGTCTGGTTATTCTCCTAAAGGTTGATTAAATTGGTAGTTGTGAGATTGGTAGAGCACTGGTGGGTGTCTGATGGGACTCAACTGGGTGTGTTGATCCTTCACCCTATAAAACTAGGCCCTTAACAATCATTGTAGGAAACAATGGAATGTCCACCTCAGTATAACCCTTAGAAGCCCTCCTCATATTGCTAAAAAGTTTTTGTGTATGGGTAGGAGAAATATAAGTTCTTTTGTGAGGTAGAAGCAGTTTCTTGTGCTTGTTCAAATGTTTTGTATAATCCCAGGTATTCATTATATATTTTATTCTTACTATCTCAAGTTTTTCGCCATACTATCAAAAAATCAATTTAGAAAAATTAAAAGTTCTGTTTGTGGCCAAGCAAATGATAACAGTTGCTATATTGCTACTAAATTTTTCCCAAGCAGTTTTCTTAGAGCTTAAACAATGAAGGATGGTATGGATCAAAAATCTCCATTGAGGGGAAAAATGTCCCTTTCGAAAGGTCAATTTGTTAGAATGGGACTATATCCCTAGAGCAAGTTGTTCGAAAATTTCAAATAGTAGGCAATTTACTAATACCATCAGATTCTTCTAACTTATAAGATGCCTCCTAATAGAATGCTTAGTAAACAGTCTTAATTTCCCATCTATATGTAGCAGTTATTTCCATTTCTCCCATTATCATGTGTGCGTGCCAGTAGCAGTTTGCCAAAACTGTTGAATAAGAGAAACATAGATAGTAAGATTTTCAGTAAGAGCATACCGAATGTGACTTGTATTGAGAAAATCCACTATTTGATGAAATCCTTCACTGCCCTCTGTTTTCTTTAAGTAAGCGACCATGTTGTGTGTGTCACAGAACTCCAAATTAGCCATGTTGTCTGGGTTAGGTTCATTTATGAGAGTATGTGTGTTTGGCAAAGTCAATTGAGATTATATAGAGAGCACTTAAGGTTTTGATTGGACCGACTGAATAGAATTGGATGTTTATCGTGAATAAATCTTATGAGTTAAAGAAAGTTCATGAATTATCCAATTTAAGGAAACCTATAAGTAAAGTAGTTGGCGGAAATATCTCAAACGGCTTATTATTTAAATTAAGAAAAATTTATTTTTCTCAAAATAGTACTAACGGTAATCTTGAGTACTATGTTTTAGACTAAATTACCTAATTTTGACGTTACCAGCATTAACCTCATTTCGTTCCAAAAAGCATTTCCATCATCAATTTTGATTCTCACAAGCTCTCTTTCTGTTTTTATTCTCACTTTATCTCTCAATTCTTTTTCTCACTGAATCACTCTGTTTGTTTTTATTTCACACATCTCTCTTTCTGTTTTTGAATCTCATCTACATACTCTCTTTCTTTTTTTTTCTCACTTTTCTCTCTGTCTGTTTTGGCTTTCTTCTTATTCTTTTAAGCTCACTTTTTCTCTCTGTCTATTTTTGCTTTCTCTTAATTCTTTTAAGCTCACTTTTTCTCTCTATCTGTTTTTAATTTTCTTTAATGCTCTCAGTATTATTATAAACTGCTTTAGAAATTGTATACTTACAATGTGTAAGGCTAGGCCAACAACACTAACTTGAATTTCATCATTAGCTGCTGTTCCATTCCATTTCAAGCATCATTTGTGCCTAATCTGCCTGCATATTATTCAATTACAACCTACCATCAATCTATACTTCAGAGGTTATAGCATTCCTATTCTTGCATTCTGATATTGAATTTGCCAACATCAATGCTTTGTGAGCAATTTGACTAACATTCTGATAATGTGTAAACTAGTTCATCTGAATAAGCTTCTTCTCTATTTGAAATCTCTGATGAAGTTGATGTCTTAATCTCAATGTGCCTTAGTCTTTGAGTGAAACACTACAGATCTTACAATGCTGATGGTGCTTCATTGTCAATAAAAAACTTTAGTATTCATGAAGTGTAACCATAATCACAACATTTGATTTTTGAATTACAGAGTACTGGTCCACATGCAACTAGAAGAAGCTACATGCTCTACTTCAGTAGTGAGTTGGCAACTATAGGTGCTTCTTGCATTGCCTTGAAATCAATCTGCTTCCAGAAATTGACAACCTTCCTATTGTGGATTTCCTGTCTAAACCTTGCACTAGCATTGTCACAGTCAGTATAAGCTTTTTTCCAAAAAATAAGTCAAATGATGGAGTCCTTAGGAACGGAAAGGCCAATTTAAGTTGACCTTTCAAGTATATAAAGATTCTTTTCACAGCATGAAGATGTGAAACTTTAGGTGTGACTTGAAATCTTGCACAAGCACATACAACAAACATTATATCAGGCCTTGAAGCTGTTAGGTACATCAATGATTTCCCCCCCCCCCCCCCCACCACGGCTTCATAAAATGCTACTTCAATCTCAAATAAGTGATACCTGATCAACTCCGTAGTCACAAAAGATTAATTCAAAATATAGCCTTTAAGTTTTATGATTCTTTATCCAAAATGATCAGACGGTGGTAGAAATAAATTATGTTTGGTTGAGTGGTTGTTGAGTCTTGAAGTAATTCTTGAAACTACACAGGATTTTACAATTCTCGACAAAACCGGGAAAACAAGTTAATGTTTCACGGGATTTTACAAGTAAAAGAAATAACCGTATAATTTAGAAATTTGAGTTGATAGGTTTTGACTAGTTCGGTTATCTAGTTCGGTTATCAAACAAAAACTAGTTCGGTTCACTAGTTCGGTTCCAACTTAAGCAAACTTGTTCGGTTCCAATTGAGATCAACTCGTTCGGTTCCTACTAAATCAACTAGTTCGGTTCTAACTGAAGAAACTAGTTCGGTTCCACTGGTTCGGTTATATAAAGAAAACTCGTTCGGTTCCAACTGGGATCAACTCGTTCGGTTCCTACTAAATCAACTAGTTCGGTTCTAACTGAAGAAACTAGTTCGATTCCAACTTAAGAAAACTCGTTCGGTTCCAACTGAGATCAACTTGTTCGGTTCCTACTAAATCAACTAGTTCAGTTCTAACTGAAGAAACTAGTTTGGTTCCAATTTAAGAAAACTCATTCAGTTCCAAATAAAACCAACTCGTTTAGTTCCAACTAAAGTCAACTCGTTCGGTTCCTACTAAATCAACTAGTTCGGTTCTAACTGAAATCAACTCGTTCGGTTCCAACTAAAACCAACTAGATCGGTTCCACTGGTTCGGTTAACTAGTTTGGTTAACTCGTTTGATCTTCTAGTTCGGTTCCAACAGAGAAGACTAGTTCGGTTATAAATGAGACGAAACCCAAATTTTCAAAACTCAAAAAGACACATTTTTGATTGGTGTTTTGCAAAAAAATATTGTACAACTAGTGTTACTAACCCTATAGGAACAAGAAAAATGACTACTTTAAGGTTTTTAAGCCAAAAAAATTTAAATCAAGATTTTGCTCTTTGTAAAGGTTTTGAACACAAATAAAAAGACAAACATAAAAACTAAACACACCACTCCATGGCTCTTGATACCAATTGAAGAATACTAGTAATCTTTGATATTATGCAAGAACTAGAGAGAGAAGTGGGTTAGAAAGTTTCTAGAGAGAGAAAGATGATAATATAATTATGTGTGTGAAAATGAGAAGTGAAACAACTAACCACCCTCTCCAAGGCATGGAGAGGGTATAAATACTATATACATGGCCGGCCATGGGCCTTAACGGGCTTTCCATAGGCCTTGGGCCAGACTAGCTTACTAGACTTATCATATAACAAACTACGGGCTAAGAATATTACAACTTAGAAGTAACCGATACTTTTCTTGTTTCCAACACAACAAGCAATGGCAATAACTCAACTTGAAGCATCATTGGCTACAATGGCAGATGGAAGACAAAGATTGGGGATGATCTTGATTATGAGTTAGGGTTTTTTATGATTTGTTACTTGTTGTAAACTGTAATGCAATGTTGAGTAACTTGAACACTTAATTGACTATAGTTAAAGATTTTGGTATATGTAAAAGTGTTTAAGAATGTATTTTGGTTTAGTTTCAATGATAATGAATGTTTATGTTAAGTGTTTAGTACATTATATGCTCAGTGTTATTGGTAATTGTTACAAAGGCCTTGTGTAGGCTAACATTGTTAAACAAGTAATCCTAGAAAGTAAAAATAGCATAAGTTTAAAAAAAGCTAACATTGCCATACCTTAAACAAGTTTTTCAACTTGTAAACGTGGAAAATTGTACAACAAAGTGCCAATATTCTAGTAATAGTACTAATACATAAACATGGTCTTAAACAAAATAGGAATACATAAACAAAGTAATCTACTTTGTTGTTGAGGTCTTCTTTGCAGCTTTTTATCTTTGGCTCTACCTTGCTGGGGTCTTATTTGCACCATGTGATCCACTTGCAGCAACATTCTTTGCATTGGTTTGCCTGGTTGGTTTGGGGGTACATGCAGAGGCACTTGCAGATGCACTTATAGGTTGACTTGCAGCTCTTTAGGGTTGCCTTTGTGGTTGCTTGGCCCTTGTAGTTTGACTTGCAGATGCACTTGTAGGTTGACTTGCATATGCACTTGCAGACCCACTACCAGCAACACTTGTTCCTTTACAGCTTCTTTTGTTATGCCCCTTTTGACCACATTTGCAACAAGTAACAGTGACACCTTTTCTAAGGAGCTTACCATCTTTAACCATTTCAGTCAACTCACCTACACTTTTCTTTCCCTTTTTACCTGGTCTACCAACCTAAGGTGGGATATAAGGTGGAATCAATCATGAAGGCACTTGAGACTTTTCCCAAAACTCCCTACCAGGTACTGGGTTTATTTTAAAAGAGTAGACAGTCTTCCAAGTTTGTAACCTCATTGACTGATGGACCTAATCCTCTGGCAACCCTACTTACATTCCATTATCATTCATGTTAAAGATACAAGCTACTGCATGTTTACAAGGAATACCAAACACTTCCTAATTCCTATAAATGCAGCTCCTATTAGCTAGATTGACTACAACCTGATTTTGTCTACCCTCATTAACTTGAAATAGTTCAGCACCATTCCACACAACAACACACTCTAATGCCTTTTCTTTTATTGCATTAAAAATCTTGGTCACAGTTGGTGTTAATGGGCCCTGACTTTTTTCAATAACCTTCTGAACTATCACTATCCTTTTCATAAGATACTCCCTAACATACTCTAGTACAGTTATGACAGGACTATTCTTAGCTTTAAGCAATTGTCTATTAAAAACCTTACAGATATTGTTGATTGATAGGTCACAGTTTGCCCTTCCTGTTATAAGTAGTAACAAAACATTTAGGCAAATTACTTAGATACTAATAAGCAGTTGTTGGTTATAAACAAATACCTAAAAATTATGATCTGCACCAATGCTTAGGAGGATTTTCCTCAACCACTTATGTGCCAGTCTATTGTACCCCTTGAATTCATCCATTGCTCTTTTAAAGTGTACCTCTGTTGTTGCAGTGGCACACTTCCACAACAGTTCCTTGTAATGACCACCTTAATAGATCAAATTCATGTTATCATGAATATGTCTGACACAATATCTGTGTTCAGCAGCAGGAAAGAGATATTTCAAAGCTGGTAACAGACCCTATAAATCAATAAAGAAACAATTAGTAAATAAAATGTTTACTAAAGCAACAAAATAACTATAAGTATGTACCTTTTGTCTATCTGTAATGAAGGTAAAGTTTGAATTGGCTTCCAGATTTAAATCATCTCCAAGACATGACAAGAACCATGTCCATGATTCTTTAGATTCAGATTCAACAATACCATATGCTACAGGATAGATTCCATTATTAGCATCCACACTCACAGCTGTTAACAATTGACCTGGATAATTCCCTTTCATAAAAGCCCCATCTAATCCTAGCAACCGTCTCCCAGAATCCCTAAACCTATCTTTCAAAGCACCCAAACACACATAGATTCTTTTAAAACTTCTAACATTTTCATGTGGATTATGAGCCCTATAAACATCTATCTTAACTATTGTATTTGGGTTAGCCTTCTTTAAAGCATGACAGTAATCCTAGAGTAGAGCATATTGTTGTTCTAGATCACCCCTAAGATGAACCTCTACTTTAGCTTTTGCTCTAAAAGCTTTGGTCTTAGACACCTACTTGAAACTGTTTTTGCGTATGTTCTTGTACTGCTTTAATTGGAATTTGAGGGTTAGTGTGAAGCAGATCTACAACATGTTGTGATAGAAAAGTAGATGTGCAGGCTCTTATCTCTCTACTTTGTTGACATAAATGAGCAACCTTTAATGTCCTCACCACCTACTTTAAATTATCCCCAACTAAAATATACACCTTCCAAGGGCACTCTTTCAGTTGTAAATTAGAAGGATCAATTACATACGAAGGCAAATAATCATCTTCCATCATTGAAAAACTATGCCACACATAATTTAGAAGGATCGATAGTGAACTGATGGTTAAACAATACGGACTAAGATTAGGGTTTTTTAAAGTGAATGTGTTTTTTTAATTGGGTGGGTGGGTGGATTTGACTTAGAAGTGGGGTAGATGGGATCGGGGTAAAATATTTAGGGTTTGGATCGGGTTAATTAACAAATGGGGTGTTTAATCGGGTTGGTAAAAAAGGGGTGTTTAATCGGGTTGGTAAAAAAGGGGTGTTTGACTTAGTATTGACTGGAAATAATGGAATAGACGAAATTTCCCTCGTATGTTTTGCACGTGTGTGGGCCCAAGCATGACAGACTAACGACGTTAGGACAGACAGACCAAAAGTGGAACCAAACCACGAAAATACGGACGTTTTTTGCAATTTCGAAAGTCTACGGACCAAATCTGCATTTTGGCCAAACTAAAAGGACCATTTTTTCAATTAACTCTAAAATAAATATCATTAGGACACATTCCATTACAAACACTTGTTAAACATCATCAAGTTCACAAGCTGTGAACAAGAGTCCTACGCATTATCCTTGTGATTTTGCCAGAACATCCGAGTGATACTTAAGTATTCACTGTGAAGATGGAAATCCTGCTTGAGCCAACATCAAACAAGCTCTCGGTAGGTCACTTGTGCGATTCTATATGAATCAAACTTGTGTCAACTAGAAAGAAATGATGGTGCGATTCTATGTGAATCAAACTTGTTCCAGTAAAATGAATTGACGGTTTAATCAGAAAGATAGTAACTATCTGATTCACTCATATCGTGTTGTCTGCTTTGAGACGTTCCGGTTGTAAGAACAAGCAAGTACGGTGAATCTAATGCATACACGTTAGAGGATCTAACACTTTGATCTGGAAACCCCGTCAAGGAGGTTTTTCTAAATTGAACCTACCTGATCACAGGTACAGTATTTATACTGTAAAACGGTCCTCATGGAACCGGAGGTTAATGCAACCGAATCTAAATGAATGACAAAGCCATATTCGTCCATAACTGTTGTTTATCACTAACATTTAAATGCAGGTACAAACGACGGTGTTGCAGCCTCATTCCAGCAGAGTCGGATTCATTACCACATGCTCATGCTCATGCTCAAACTACAATGACATACTATAAGCATCAAGATTTAAGAATCAAGAAAGCTCAAGTATTAAAGACAAAGACTTCCACAAACTCTGATATTAAAGATAACTCCTCATAAACCAAGCTTCGAGGGAGATTATTGAAGATCTTTCAAGAAGATGCAAAGTATAAGCATGCTGGTTAAGACACAAGATCGCAAGGTGGCAAAGACGACAAAGACATACAAGGAAAATATTTAAAGATCTCAGACATAAAGAAGAAGTCGAAAGACAATGACAAAGGCTCAAGATCAAAGATCACACAGCATGAAGGAACAAGCCTACAACATAATAAAGACCAAAGACTCAAGAACTTAACGATAAAACAATCTCAACAAGTCCAAGGAAGCAAGATTCAAGATCTCACCTCAGGAATTCGAAGACCACGCATTAGGGGAGATTGTTATCCTCAAATATGTCAGTGAACATGGAAGCTCAGAATCTGCAAGAAGCTTCAATTTGAGGAAGATTGTTGACCTCAAGATAACGAGTCTAACATGAAATCTTGGAATCTCTCAGAAACCTAGCTTAGGGGGAGATTGTTAGCCTCAAATTATATTATTAATCTCGGTCTTTATCTCATGTATGTTGTAATAGGCTAGAAGGGTAAACGAGCTCATTTAGGTAATCTAATCGGTCACGTGTTATGGGCTAAAGCCTAAGTAATCTTGAGCCCGGCCCATAAAAAGCCTATAGGCATGTAAGCCTCATGGTGTAAGTATAAATACCCCTCTCCAAGTGTGGAGAGGGTGTTGGTTCCATTTGTATTTTTCACATTTGTAATTCAACCATCTCTTTTTTCTTCTCTCTACTTTCTCTCTCTAACCTCTCTCTACTTTTCTTATCATATCTCCTTTCTATTTTTCTTGTTCAACCATGGTGAAGTGAAAGTGATTCCGGGTTACATCACAAGTGTGACAAGGCAATAGAGTTAAGAGCAGCTACCAAGGATCATACATGATTAAGTAAACACTATTCTCTCATCATACGAATTCCCCTTAATCTTAGTTAGTTCACTTTAGTTTTAATTAGTAGTTTAAAACAAACCACCTTCAAAACCCAAAATTTTACTTGTTTTCATAAAATATAAAAATACAAAAATAATCTTCTCTCAATCTCTAGTTCTTAACCAAATTCAATTAGGACCTTTACTGCCGCCTATTCCCCTAGAGAACGATCACAACCTCGTGTCTTGCCTATACTACACTACAACGGTTAGGTACACTGCCTAGGGAGTTGTAAAACTTCTTGCTGAAGTCCTTTACGACCCTCACATCACTCATGGTTGTCTTACAAATCTTCCTCATCTTTTAAAGAATTTCTTGAATTCTTTTACGGCCATGGCATATTTTTCGTCTTCACTATCGGAAGTCGAGCTATCTTCATCACTAAATTCCTTTTTTGCCTTCAACGCAAGAGATCTACTTTGTTCTCTTTTGTCTTTGATCATTTCAGAATCTTTCTTAATTATCACTTCATAAACTTTTAAGTTTCCAATAAGTTCATCAAGTGATAAAGATGTCAAATCTTTTGACTCTTCAATAGCCGTAACCTTTGCGCGCCATTTGGGATGAAGTGTCCTAAGAAATTTCCTAACATAGTTCTTGCTAGAAAAACCTTTATCAAGTGATTTTAAATTAGTAATAATAGTGTTAAATCTAGCAAAACCATTATCTATCGATTCCCCTTCTGGAATCATGAATTGTTCATATTGTTGAACAAGAAGATCTATTTTGTTACCTTTGACTTGATTATTACCTTGGTGAGTGATTAATAAAGTATCCCAATTTTCTTTTGCAGTTTTACACATAAAAATTCTTTCGTATTCTTTACGTGGCAAAGCATTATAAATTTTAATTTTATCTTCATTATTTTTGGCAAGTTTCTTTTTAAGATCATCGTTTTGTTTATCAAATGGTACAATTTTATCCTTTTAGTTTCGGGATTATTTTGAATAGGAAGAAAATCACCATAGGTAATAACATGCCAAAGGTCTAGATCTTTTTACTTCACATAAGTTTCGAATCTATTTCTAGTAAATAAATCTATCACTTTCAAATAGTGATGGTCTTTGCATAGATTGTCCTTCTAAATATTTTTCCGATTCCATAGATCGATTTCATGTTTTAAAATACAATTTATTTTAAAAATCTTGTTTGACGTGGCTTCTGATACCAATTGTGGAAAACTAGAAGGGGGTTGAATAGTTTACCGCTTTTTAATTTAATGTGTAGTTTGTTTCTCATTCTTGGTTTATCCCCACTTAAGTTCTGACTTTATGTGAATCAAGACTGGCACAATATAGGGACAATATGTTAAATTTGTTACACAAAAAAAAAAAATTTTAAAAAAGGGTTTTTTGGGTTACAAGGAAAGAGAAATTGAAATATGCAAATAATAACAGATGAGAGTTGGAAAAGAATCAAAACCACAACACAAGGAGTTATAGTGGTTCGGTATATGAAGCACCTACTTCGTATTGTAATCCCAACTCCCAGCACCAAATAGAGTTTTGTCTTACTATGTCGCAAACAAGTCCCATGTAGGCGGAGAAAAACCGTACAAACTAAGCTATACACCAGTTTTCGAGACTGAAGCAAATGTGAGTTCTAATCCTAGCTAGAACCAATCTATCAAAACGTTTGTTAATACTATCCACACTACTTCTCAACACTGGCTCAATCTTCGCTTCACTTCACTTCACTTCATACCTACAACACTTCGACTAGACTAAAACACAGATCAACCCCGTCAATCTATACTCTTGACGAACACCGATCTAGCTAATATTCCTGATGATCACATCAACCTACTACCTATACGCCAGCATCTTTCAGCATATTATACACAACTTTGATTTACAAGATATAATACAATTGCAAACAGATTTTGCAAAGGACACGAGGCTACACGTAAGCTATATTGTATCTTCTTTTCACTTGTATGGTTGAACTGTCGAGTGCATCTTGTGAGATGCTAAGTTGGAATCACTTAGAAATAAAGCTTTATGATTAAATGATTAAAGGAATAAAGGAGATTTGTAAACTGATTTGGAACAGAAAGAATGTGTGTGCAAGAGGTGAGAAAATCAATAGGGAACAATCCAGTATTTATAGGCAATATGGGGAGTGTTTTCATCTAGTCGGCCCCCTTAATTCATGTGCCGTCCCCCTTATAATTAAGGGGACCGCCCATATAATTAAGGGGGCCGCCCAGGCTAAGACGCTCCCTTTTTTGTCTTTTCCAGAGGAGGTGTTTTCTGGAACATTTCTAGCCGTTTTTAGGTAGAATATTTGAGTTCAAAATAATTATTTTGAATAAAACATTTCTTTTAAATGTAGAAAATGTTTTGTACAAGTTATAGTAACATTTTATAAAAAGTGTGAGGTTGAATAAAAATTTCTTTGATCATAAAATGCATTAAGCATTTATTTATTCATACCTTTCAAGTGATTAAATTTTTGAAATGAAAATTTACTACTAATTACTTGTTTACGTTTAATTTGACATTGAGCGTTTTTACATTTTGTGATTATCAAAACGTAGAGAGGTCAAAAAATATTAATAACGTTTTAAGCATTATTTCTATCAACATAAAGTTTCAAGCTTTTGTAGAAAATAGACATCAATCAACCAAACCCGTGGGTTTTGGCTTAAAAATAAGCCACGAAAAGCTTTAATAAGCTTTGAACAACACCCAAATAAGCAAACCATCAACCCAAAATGCTCATAGGCTCTGATGCTAATTGTTACCCATAAAGATTCTAGCCTAAAACACATGATTCGGAGGTCGGGGAGGATAAAAGAAATAAGTAGCCATATTATTGATGTAGAGAGAGAAAGGGAAGACGTGTGTGTTTCTAGAGAGAGAAAGAGAAACACACACACTTATGAGATACAAATGATTATCCTCACCCCTCCATAGAAGTATGGAGAGGGTTATTTATAGCCCTTGATACGCATTATTATCCTAACATGACATTTCTAGTCCTTGCGTATCCGACTATAAGTAAACTAGTGTAATTTCGTATTAGCCGACATATTTTCAGGCTAACAGTTAGGTTACTTTTTAGGCACTTCTTCCCAACTGATTGTGCAATATTTGGCATAACAAGGCTTCGATAGTGATTGGAATATATGATGGGTGATTGAACTTCCAATCCATTGATAACATGTGACAAAACAAACGAAAACACTACGTTAAGTGAAGCGCATGGGTGTGACCCTGCAAATCACCTCCGGCGTGAGAGTAATTATGGGTTTTGGATGATAATAAGTATGTGTAAAGTATAGCGTAGGTTTTGAGAACGTAAATCAAACCTGAGCACCTTGTCATCTATTTATAGGTGATTAAAATAGGCTGGAAAAAGGCTATCCATACTTGCCGATGATCGTGGGCGTGTCTTGTGATTTAAGGGGTTCTTATACCACGATCCCTATCTTGGCGGGAAAGCCTTGATAGCGTAGAGAACGCGGGTTTTGACCTAGTCAAATGCTACCTCTGCCCTAGTTTCATCGAAGGGCACACCACGAAGGGTGTTGGCCTTTGAGTGGCGAAGGGTTTTATCCGACTCGGACTCGAAATGGGTCTAGAACACGAAAACGTAATCTGGATAGATTGTGTCGAAAATAGTTTTGAGTTGGAAAAATTACTAGTTTACGTTCGAACTTCGTTTGGTCATAACTCACTTGTTTTAAGTCCGTTTTTAGCGAACTTTATATCCACGAATTTGTATTTAACTGTACTATTATATCTTTAAACTCCCGTCCTTTTAAAGTGTCTTTATCAACTTGTTTATATCATAAAAAATTTGGACAACAAGTATATTATACCAAAACTACACTATATTTTTAGCCGCAAACATCAAAACTTCATTACTATCCTGAATCCCTTCCACCGATTGTTACCAACGCTCAAACAACCCCAAGACTACCTAATAACTTTTAGCGGTTGTTACAATATAATCAAGAACCAATTTTAACACTTATAATCACATTTTTAACCTAAAAGTACAATAATATTAAGAAAATCTCAAAAACACAAATAAGTTGTACAACCCTTTTTATTTTGTTAGTTTCTTGGTAAAAATCATTTACACAAACATGGGTGATGATGTTTTTGAAATATCATGAGATGATATACATGAAATATGTAGGAAAGAAAAGGATGATAAAAATAGCTTACAAAAGTGATGAAAAATGAAGAATCTTTAACCCAAAATGACAAGATATAAACCCGGATTAACCACCAAAGAATCACTAGTAACTCAATAGCTAGATAGTTGAGATCAAGAAAAACAAACACCAAGAGTGTGGGTCTTTGTGGATTTGGCTGACTAGGAAAGAAAGGGAGAAAGGAGAGAATTTTCTAGTATGTGTTTTATGTAGGTGTAAAATGAGATGAATGAATGAAATAGGATGAATGTGGTCACATTTTATGCATACACTAACCTCATAGGATTCCACATATTGGGGTTCAATCCAAGGGCAAGACAAAATAAAATAGAGAATTATGGGGGAGGACTAGTACTAATATGGGACAACATAGCAAGAAAAATGGTGGTGGTGTTGTAGTTGGGAACAAAATCGTTTTCAAAATTTAAATTTGTTATCAAGGTTTAGTTTCTAGATACTTATTTAGGAGGTATGCATGCACATGCACAAGTAAAAGTCCTAGTAACATTTACGTAACTCACAAAAATTTAAAACGCGCGACGTCTAAATAAAAATATGCCCGTTAAGTTGTAACGTGTTAGTCGTAAAGAGACTACATTTATTCAAAAGCCGGAACACGTCATGTGATTTTTTTAGTTATACGCGAGATAACTTCCCAGTTTCATGTAAATTAAATCACACAAACATAAAAAGTAAAAATAGTACGTAAAATCACAAAAATAAAAATCTGAAAATTGCTAGTTGTTACAGTATTTCGCCGTTAAGAGAGCTTCGTCCCGAAGCTCCATTTGTGATAATTGATGAAAGTACGGTGTCGAAAACGAATGCAGATTCTTCTCTCGAAACTAGTCTTCAAGTTCACAGATGAATTCAGGATCTCGCTTGGAATTCCACTAACTTGATGATTTGGATGCGGCTTTGCTTTATCCGTTTGGCATCTCGGTCTTAAATTTCTACCAGTTCCTCGATGAAATGAAGCTTGTTGTCGATTAGGATCTCATCCAACGAAATGATAAGTGTTTCGTCAGACAAACACTTTTTCAAGTTGACGCATGGAAGGTGTTGTGAACCTTACTTAGTTGTTTTTGTAGTTCAAGTCTATAAGCGATGATTTCGTTCTAGCTAACACTTAAACTAAAAGATCGACGTATTGCAGGTTCTGCTTTCCTTGTTTGCTAAAATGTATCTCTCTTTTCCGGGGTGAGACTTTCGGCACGACCTAAACTCCAACTTGAAACTCTAGAGGTTTACTCCCCGTGTCAGTCTAACTCTTTTGATGATCATGTGCGGTTTAAATTTGGCTCTTTTGTCTGGATGATCTTTCAGTTGCTTCATGACTTATTTATGGTATAGTGAGCAGGTTATCTCGAACCTCGGTCTAGCGGACAGGTTCTTGACACTTACGACCATAAAGTGTCTTGAATGGTGCAACGTTAAATGCTAGTACAAATACAGTCGTTGTACAGGATTTCCACTAAGGTAGGTATCGATTTCAACCTTTTCCGAAAATTTAGCACACAAGTGCGTAGTGTATCTTTCAATGTTTGAATAGTCTTCTTACTTCAATCATCTATTTGTGGTTGATAAGCAGCGTTCATATCCAGACGCGTACCCAAGCTTCCTGGAGTGGAGATATAATATGTTATCTTAGTTTGTGAGAATCAAGATTGGCACTCCATGATTCGAGACTACTTCCTTCAAGTGAAGTCTCGTCAGTCGTTCCATTGCACTGATCTCCTACTAACTTTCTGTCAGTTAATCCAATTGCATGTTCAGTATCTAGGCAGTTGGGTGGCGATATCACCTAAAGGTTAAAAGTAATCAATGTAAGGCTTCTATTGGCCGGGTTCTAAGTAGTTGCAACAATTATGTCCTTTGCTTCAACTTCATGTCCATTAGAAATATCGACGGTGTGGGAATCTCTAAATCTTCATAATTCTAACTCACTAAAAGATAAGTCAATTGAAGGGAATCTCCTGGTTTCCTCCCATGGGAGGTCTCTAGGTTTTGGCCATATGACGAAGCGGCTAATGTGATCGCATTGGTTAGGAAATTGTTCTAAGGTGACTAGCGGTGTCATTCTATTTCTCGATTGAAGGCGTGATGTAAGATGAGGCTAACACTACTCACTAAGGTTGTGTAAAACTCTATTGTTTTTACTAATATGGACACTCATGACAAAACAACGTAGGAATACACACACAAAATTTAACCAAAATATTAGTAGAAAATAACAGAAAATTTACTTCGACAAAGTTTTAAGTTGACTACTCTCAGCATAGCATGGTCCTTCCTGAATTAGACATAGGTGATCAGGCTATGTATAATTTAGGGCTAACGATGTAATGCTCATTTCGTCAAACTAGTGTTATGTTTAAAATTTTAAATGGTATAAATAGTATGGTTTATCAGGTAGTAAAATAGTTCACAAAATGAAAACAAGGTAGTTTATAAAAATGACAACAAGATAATTTATAAGATGGCTGCATAATAGTTTTTGAGGTGATAGCAAAATAGTTTACTAGATAATAGAAAGATAGTTTATAACGTAATAGTAAGGTGGGTTATAAGATGGTAACAAAGTAGTTTATAGTTTGACAACAAAATAGTTTATAAAATGATAGTGAAATGATTTATTAAACGTTAACAATTCAAGGAGGGTAACAGACGGAATCGTTACGACACATAAAGTAATAGATAATTTCAAAATATTCACACGACACAACAAAATTTATAAGAAAATACAAATGGAATCTCTTACGGAATACGATCCTAAAAGGCTTCGACTTAGTCTTACTACGCAAGGTCTTTGTCACACCCCGCCTAGGCGGAAACACGAGGCGTAACATCATGGATATCGTCACAACACAATGGTGTCAACAATAGAGAGAACTAAATGAAATAGATAAACAAATGAGACACAATGTGTCATGACAATATCTAACACAAGATAAAGGAGTCTTGCATTATGATAGCAAAGTCATACCACAAGGAAACATACTCCAAAAGTCTAAACAATCAAATAACAACCAAGTATCAAACAATTCAAATGACATAAATAAAATCTCTAGGAGAATGACTCCGCATGCAAGCCTACGGTCTTACTAGCCACTCTTCCTAACTTCAACATCCTCAAGATGATTACCTGAAAATGATGCTTAAAACGTTAACATAATGTTGGTGAGAGTCATAGGTTTCAAGACACGATAATCAAATCTAACTATAAATTACTGTGATAATTAAGAAAACATTGCAGGACAATAAATGAACTATCATACAGGCTAACATGCAAATCCAATCAATCACACAAATTCCCAGCAACGACCACAAGACGTCTCATAGCGTACCAAGGTCCCTGTGGTTACCCCCTTAGCCCAGGCCATGGATACTCCCAAAGTAACCTTCATGCTCGCTAGGTCACAATACCATCCACTAAACAGGCCATGGATACCCGCAGGTGATCCTCCTGACTTAGTTCGTAATTCTCAATATCACATCACAAAACATGTAGCACACAATGTCACACCCCGCCAAGGCGGAAACGCGAGGCGTAACGAGAATGGATATCATCACAACACAATGGTGTCTATATAGAGAAACTAATATGCATGAAATAAACAAAACATAGACACAAAGTGTCATGAAAATACCCAAAACAAATCGATAAATTCAAAGGCGTCTTATATTGAAGAAAATGAGGTTCTCGCTAATATAGAGACATTCAACACCTAAGCAATTCAATAACCAAACATTTAATCATCCAAACAATGCAAAACATAAACTAAAGGAGAAACTCCGTAATGCAACCTAAGGTCTCTCTCTAGCCACTTCTCTCTAATTTATTTCCATGATGCTCACCTGAAAATGATGCTTAAACATCAACATAATGTTGGTAAGAGTCATAGGTTTAAGACACGCCAATAACTCGCTTTGAAAATCATTGTGATAAGTAAAACATAGCATAGCAGGACATACAACAACTATCATACAAGCTAACATGCAATCACATCAAATCATGTTAAGACGGTCACGCTCAACGTCACAAACAAGGGAACGGAACGTGTCCCGCGATCCACAACAATGAGACGATCACGCTCACTATCAACAATCCACAACAATGAGACGATCACGCTCACTACTTTATCACAGTAACTAAAACATTTAAACTCATAGCATCATTTTCACCCCAAGAAAACATAAGAAAAAGGGGTTATGAAACTCACCTGATGCTTTGCAGCTTCCATAAACACTAGCACAAATCTAAACAATCAAAACAAACAAATGTTACATGCGACCAAGCCAATTGCTTATGCCCTTGTAACAATCATATGATGGATGTCTAAGGTGTTTAATTACCCTCATGGGTCACCATGACACCATGCCCAACCTTAACAAAACATGTTTACACACTTTTTCAAAGTCTTACAATTTACCTAAAAATGTAAAATTTTGACCTCACTTTACCTTTTTCTAAACCATACCTACTGAGCTTTATAAATTTTACCTAAAATAATAGGTTCAATACCATGAGTCTACTAACTCTATGATTTTTCCACTAATTTATTTCCACTCTTAAGTACCCCAAATAAAATCAAACTTTTAACTACTCAGTTTCGGATCTGATCGCACACTAAAAAGTTTGGACCTAAAAACCATACTTAGACTCCAAATTAGAAGCTATCCTTTGGGGGATTTTTAATAGACACATAGAAATAAACTCCTGTAGGTTGGCTAATCCTAATTCAAATTTTAAGTGGGGGTTTTACACCTCGTAATCTGACCTAAATCTGGCCCGAATTTACTGCTTTGACAACTTTTCTCGTAACCAACATTTGAATGCCTTCCCGACCTTAAAAACTTTCGAGGCCAGATGTTCTGGAAACTAGACTCTCTGAGCTACATCATAGACACTGGAAACTTAACAAAAGTTATTCCCATCATTGAGATATTAGCCGAACAACACAGTCCTAAATTCTGCCCTAATCTAAATCAAGTTTTAATGCGATCTAAACCCTAACGAATACACCCATATGATCCTAATTAAACCATAATTATTGCAATATGATTAAACATCATTAATTTACAGATTTTATAAAACCCTAATTCCATAATAATAATTATTACATGATTAAAGATTAATAATTAACAAAAAATTAATTAAAACATACCTAAACCTTGATTTCTCTTCACAAGAACAAAACCCTAATTTTTTTTTCTTCTTTTCTTCTTGTGGTCGACCGATCCTTCAATAGGGAGGAGGAAATTTTGTTTTTGGGTTCTTTTATTATATATATATATAGTGTAGATAATTTCTAATTAGAGTTGTTGATGTTGTAGGTTTGGGCTTTTTTTTTCTTTTTTTTTTCTTTCCTAGCGGCCATTACACCATATTTTTTATATTTTTTTTATTTTATTTATTTAATTTATTAGATTACATATTTACTAACATTCCCTTAGTTTTATAAAAAATATAAGCTTATTTGCACCATACCTTTTCGCATAAAGCAATTTACCTAGGACTTTTAAAATGAACTACTTTTTATTGTCATTAAACCTAACTTTCAAAAATAGGGAGTTTACATTTCTTTCTTATTCAACTACTAATAACCTTAATATTCTAATATTCTATTCATTATTACATATACGTAATAATAACTACACGATAAATCAGAAAATGTTTTAAATCACTAAATCATTTCCTTGTCACCAAAAGTGAAACGAATGAATTCAACCAATTTCTACACTATTCCAATCTCATTGAGATGATCACTTCAATAGATTGAATACTCAATTCCCTCATACAAACATATAAACAAACATTAAACTCCATATAATTCACATACTCCATACCTTTGCAACTGATTCTTAAGTCAAACCTAAAGTTTGACTTAACCATGCTCTGTCTGGTTGTCAATGTTATCCCCTCCTTTTGGAAACTCGTCACGAGATTTATAAGCTGATCATCTAGCTCGACCAAAACAAAACAAATGAGGATTATTAGGGACTTCTTATAATTCTTTCCCGCTCCCAAGTTGAACTCATGTACCTACGCTTAGAATTCCAACGAACTTTTACAAGTATCTTACTGTCAATAATTTTGCCTGCCCACAAAAGGGTACGCATAGCAGCATAACCGTTTTCCGAACGAAAAAATCATCCAAGCTACTGAACCTCGCCATCATCGAGGAGGAGAGGAGACATGTCCAAAACCCTTAGGTTGCGTGAACAACGCCATTTACAACTGGTCTAGCAATCATCAAACAAGATCTGTCTTAAAACCAAGTATAAGTCGTTTTTTAAAGCTCAGATCTTGTGTTATTGGCCCAATAATGTAACGCCTCGGATATTCAACATTCCGCTGCACACTCAGATTTGAGGGTGTTACAGGAACAACCCGCCTTATACCCCTCTTATAGTTTGTTTATCTTTTAAAAGGTGAACCGTACCTCGCAAGTGACACAAAAGGCAAGTTTTTAAATCTTTTGTTCGAGTTGGGAACCAAAAAGTTCACCGGAAGTTATTATGATAATACCTCAATTGAGAATATTATATTTTGGTATTTTTACCAATTTGTGAATTTTATTTCTTTTTATGGACAATGTTTTTATATTTTTGGTTTTTTTTTATGATAATATTCACAGATTCAAACACAAATGGTCAAACGTAACGATAATCGTTTTCACAGCCTCCCCGGCAGCGGCGCCAAAAATTGATTGGTGCTAAACTAGACCTCTTATATATATAATATATAATACAATATATATAATAAGTATAATCTAAAAACAATCAATGAAACCGAGAAGTAGTATAGAATATCCCCGGGTCGTTTATCCCCAACGAGGCTGTGCTTGAGAATCGATACAGTCGGAAAATTGGAGTTTGAATGAGATTAATGATTTGAGAGTGTAAAAATCTAAATTAATCAATAACAAGCAAAAACGATTGAGAAAAACCTAAAAATGAAAGCTAAATAACTTAAATCCTAAAACGGGCACGAAAAACGAGGGTCAAAAACCTAAATTTTGCAAATTAAACCCTAAAACAAATTTAAAAGCTAAAATAGATTCTAAATGACAAATAACGAAGTTTAAAAAAACTAGACTAAAAACGGAGGTCGTTTGACCCAAAAACGAGTCAAAACAAAAACGGGGTCAAAACCCGTTCTTTAAAAAAATAATCAAAGTTTACTAAATGACCCTACCAAAAGTCTTTCTAATTTTCTACGTAACAATATGACTAAAGAAAATTTCATAAATAAAGAAAAATATTTTTTTTTGATAATTTTGTATTTTTATGAATTTTTAATAACTTTAAAGAAAATTAAATTATAAAAAATACTAAACTTATTTTAAAAATTCTGAGAAAATTACTAAAATTTCTTTACCCTAAAACCTACCTAAGAAAAATAAGAAGCCCGAACTTGAGCTTATAAATAAGCTCAGAATAAGCCAATTCGGGCTTATAAGCTAAAAAGGGCAAACACCCTTATATACCAAAGTGCCCAAGGGTCTAACAGAAAAGACCCAAGGGCACATCGGTAAGAGTGTTTGTATAAAAGAGGTGTATGAGGGTTGAGACCCGGGTTCGAGTCTTGCTCACCCGGGTTTCCTCTTATCTCCTTTTTTTTAGAAAAACTTTGAAAGCAAGAATGTTGATAAGCCCTTGCCTTATCAACTTGTGGTAAAAACACTTTTTGAAAATCTAAAGAAATAAGCTGTTAGACAGCTTATTACTGACAATCACTAATCTTTATGAAACTTAAACTTACAAATATTTTTATTAAACTTATACTATTTTTGAACAAAAGTTAACAAACTAGCTTAAAACTTAAAAGCTAAATTAAAACTTTGAAAAGCACTTAAAACTAATCTAAGACAGAATTATGCTTGTTAATAAGCAGAAAATGTCAAGTAAAAAATAGATAGCTAGATTAATTTAGCTTTAAGCACAGGACTTAAGCAAAGCTAACAAAGAGTGCTTAAGAAACTAATAAGATAGAAAATGAAGTTAAGCAAAGAGACTAAGCTACCCTACCTATAAGCCCTTTGTACATATAGATAGAATAAACAGAATAGATAAGCTAAAAATCAAATAAGCAATGGGTAACAAATCTTGAAAGATAGAAAGCTAGGGACAATTTTGGGCTCAAAATAAGCAAACAAAAAGGAGGGTCTAAGGTCTGAAACAGGATTGTATTAAAAGAGCTTATTGGCTTTCTAGAAAAGCCAAAAGCTTGTGTAGACACTAACTAATAAGCTAAAAAAATGGGCTTGAAAATAAGCCCCTTTGCCACCAGGGGCATCATGACTGAAAAAAAATGGTTAATTTGAGCAGATTAAAATAAGCTGTCAAAAATAGTCATAAATGAAACTAAAGTTGTATAACAGTTTAAAAGAGCTTATGAAGAGCTTATATTCAAAATTTCATTTTCTAAAAACACATTAAACCTGCTGGTTTTTGTTTTTGAAAAAGAGCTTTTTTTTACTAAAAGATGACACCAAATTTTGGCAGTTTTGACTTTGGTAAACAAATGACTCAAGACTCTAAAAAAACTTGTTTAGACACTCACATAAGGACTCAAAACAAAGGTATGAAAGGGCTTTACACAGCTTAATCAAATAAGCTGTGTAAAGTGTCTTTTGACTTAACAAATTTTTAGCTAACTTTGACACAACTTAAAACTACACTTTTTTGCTTACAACTATTTGAAAAACAAGCTTAAATGAGCTTAATGCACTCAACCAAAAAATGCAAAGTGACACCAACCCATAACCATCCCATTTTGGGCTTAACCCAAACACCCCTTTATAATTTTAAAAACGGGTTTTAACATTTGTAAAGACTAAAGTAAGCACTATATTTTAAAGACAAGTATTAAACAAGCATGGTTAAGCACAAAAAGGTAAAAAGAAAAAGCTAATAAGCAAAAAGTAGAAATAAGCTATTTTAGGCAGTTTTCTCTTTAAGCTTAAACAAAGGCATACAATCAATAGAAAACACAAATAGGGACTATATACAGTAAGAAAAGCAAGATATAAGCTAGATATAAAGCACTTAACAAGATATTGCACAGTACTCTAAGGCTGAAAAATTTAAAAAGAAGTGTACTTTGACTCCTTGCTCAAAACAGGAGTAATGAGAACCTAAATAAGCTCTAATCCTACCCAAGCTTATAAATAAGCTATCTAAAAAAAACAATGAGCCATCCATGTTTACTCATTCATCCACTAGCTTAATCAAACAGTAACTTCTTTTTTCTTTTTAATTTTTCTTAAATTCTTGTATTAAGGTTTTAAAACAGATTATAAAGTGCTTATATAAGAGCTTAAAAGTGAGCTTAAAAGAAACAAGAACTTAGAACACAATTTGAAACTTAAATCTCAATTTTCATTAAAAAAAATTACAAGTACATAAAAGCTGGGTTAAAACTTAGAAAACTAAAACTGAACTCTAAAAATTACACACTAAAAACTAACTTTGCCTCAAGGGCTTACAAAAGCTTTTATAGAAACGAGCTAGGGTTTGGACTTTGGTCTTTTTCTTCTCTCTTGTCCCTTGTGTGTTTCTTTGTAGAGACAAAACAGCTATTTGTGCTTGTTGTGTGTGTAGAAACACAAAGCTAATCCTGGCCCTTGGTCTTGAGTATTGCCCACTCAAAGAGTTTTCAACCATTGATGAATTTTGTACTTGGATTGCCAGCGTGGACAAGGACCATGTGGGGGGTGGGGCTTATGAGAGTGAAGGGTTTGGATGGACATGGGGAGGTCAACGAGGTGGAAAGTGACAGGAGGGGGGGATTGAAGTTTGGCGGGAAATCAATGAGAAAGATGTACAGTGTTTTAAAACGGGGTGAGGGTTTGGGGTTTTTGTCACAAATGGTCCTCCAAGTATATAGGTGTCTTTGCAATTTCAGTCCTTGTGTTAATTATAGTTTGGCCAGTTGGCAAGAAACACCCCTGAAAGTTATATAGGTTATTGCATTCATGGTCCTTGTGAGTTATAGCTTTGGAGGGTTGGCAGAAATGGCCCATGTGGTATCTCTTTGGTGAGTTGGCAGTTTTAGTCCCTCACAAGTATTTCCTTCATTTCCTTCATTAAATAAGTTAGGGACTTGGCAATTTTGGCCCCTAAACTTACTTTTCTTCACTTATGGCTTCGGGTTTGACTTTGGATTTGTCGGGGTTGACTTTGGTTGACTTTTTCAGACTTGGGCTTTGTCTTGACTTTGTCTTTACCATGCTTTTCCATTCCGTGTCCGGTTTTGTCGTTTTGGCTTCGTTTTTCGTCCTTTTCTTAGATATCCGTTCCTGCACAACATAATTAGCAAAACAAGCATATTTTTGGCATTTTAAGTCCGTTTTTGGTTATTTTAACTTGTTTTTAAAGGTAAAAGGTATGTGTAATTAAACACATACCAAAAATCCCCCATACTAAGGTATTGCCGTGTCCTCACGCAATGCTATGAAGTAAGCATTTAGAAAACTAAGAATCTCAATCACCCTCGACTAATAACCTCGAAAAGTAGCTAAGTGTTCATCAAGGGAGTTAAAGACTCATAAGTTTTGAAAATCCCCGTCTTTACCATTTTTTATATATACACTTATTCCTACACATCTTTTTGTATTTTTCATTTTTCATATTAATCAACTAACTAGAACGTTTGACTTTCGTTATTTAATTAAATTTTAAGGGATCATAGAAAAAGGATTGCATTTCGATTCCGAGGAAATGGCCCCAAAAAGGATAAACATTCATTCGCTTCTGACTTTTCTCATAATTCCAAAAACCAAAGTTAAAAAACGGAAATCCACCCGCTTAATTTATGAAGTTAAGATGGCTATACATACTTCATATTGTGCAAATTGTACCTTTCACTCCGAAAATTTATATCTTAGGTTGTATGTGCTATTTGAATTTCAAAACCATGGTTCAACGGTTTACAACATTATATGTTTTCACGTTTTCCCAACCGGAGGAATAATGAGTTTGAAAGGGAGAAAGGGATTTCATTTTGCCCTGTTACAGCGGGGGACTTTCTTTCTCGGCCACCATCCTAACCTTTGCGGTTTAAAGTGACAGGCTTTGAAAACCCCACAGGAGGGGGGATAAGGTATCGGGGGGAACTCTCGGGGGACCTTAGGTTATCGTAAAATCCTTAAGGGGTTTTTCGTATATACATGCTTATAAAAATATTATAGCCAAAAGTTTTCAAAAATTTATTTGATTTAACAAAAGGAGACTTTTTTGTTATTTATTCAACCCACTTTAAAATTTTTATTTTTTATGCAATTTGTAAAATCCTCGACTTTTTAGAGGGCTGCAAAACATTTCGGTTGGTGAGCCGGCAAAGATTGCAATCAAAAAACTTTTATCAGTCTCAGGATTAATTATTCTTATATGGGTTTCTTTAAGAGGGGCTTGTTTAACATCGGTTTGTGAAAGGCGGCAAAGATAACAACATAAAACTTTTATCAAACCAACAGTTTATATTTAATAATTTTTTTTTTTTTTTTTGATTTTTATCACTTTTTTTTTTACCACATTGGGGGGGAAAAAAATTTTTTTGAAAAATTCAAGTATAATTTGAAACTAAGTTAAAGTTTTTTGTTATATTTACTACATAAAAAAAAATTATTGATTTTAAGTTTTTTATTTCCAAAAAAAGTAGCACGTATATTAATCAGGTTGAATTTCTTATGGGAGGAAAAAAGCGATTAATTAACACACATGAGGCTATTAAGAATTTTCCAAAATAATTTCCTTGTTATAGCATTCCAACTCATAATTAACACTATCATTTTTTTATATTCTTTCGAGAATATTGCGAAACGCTTAGTCTAAAAAAAGTTAAGAAACAAAGCTAGAGCTCAAACACGCACGAACGATGTCCAAATAAAATAAACAAAAATTTTAAACAACTTTTTTTCTTTATTTACTATGTAGAAAGTCAAATTGTTGACAAAACAAAAAACCATATTTTATTTTTGGAAATTTTTTTAATTTTTTTTTCATTTTTTTAAAAATTTGGTTGGTTTTAAAAAAAAAACGAGAATAGTAAAAAAAAACCCAAAGGCAGCAGGCACAAATTCAAAAATCGAAAGATCCCCCCATTTACTAGGAAAAAAAAATGGAAAATATTTGTCTCAATGTTTTACGGAAAGGGTTTTTTACGTAAATCCTAAAGCCGGTTTATGGAATTATGCTTTAAAAGGATTAAACGGTTAGGTTCGATAAGATATAGTGATATCGAGTTACCAAATGAAGTTGCGGATTGTAAAAGCCCTCTTGTTTGAACGAAGGACAACTAACCGCGTTAGCAGAGAAGAGCTTCAAATAAAAAATCAGGGGACATTCCTAGAATACAAACACAAAAAACACAAAAAAAAACATGGAAAAAAAGGTAGAGGGCAAAGCCCTACTAACAAACAATTCAACACTTAATTCATTACTAGGCTAGCATTATTCTATACTGTTAAATAGGATAAGGCATGGGGTCGATCACACGGGGAAAAGCGCTTGGTTTTAGGGTCACTAAAGCATGACCCATTCCCTGACTTTAGGTTGTCCTTTAGGGAAGGTTTTTGGAGGTCGTGGATATTTCCATAGCAGGGGATTTTCACTCGAAGGTAGTGCTTGAGCCGTGATGGACCTTTACTTTGGAAAAAAAGTTTTGGGCCCGGAGTGTTTGGGATAAACCTCAAAAAACTGGTGCCTTACGGAAAAAAACTTGAAAAACAATGTAAAATGGGGTTCCTGGACCAAAAAACGGGACTTTCAAACTTGTCCGGAGAAAAAAGTTATTCAAATCTGGAGTTTTTAAAGAGGGTGGACTACTTGATTCCACGACGTGGGGGAAAAAACGCGGGTTTTTGAATCTATTGCGTCATGATTCCTATTAGTTTTCTCTTATGTTAAAATCAAGAATTTTTCATAGGCTTGATCCACGCAGTTTTTTCACTTAAAATTCATTGAGGTTGAAGAATTTTTTTCGTTGATCACTGCGGGTTTTTGAGATTAAAAAGTTGCATGTTTAAGGGCCCAGGTAAAGCTTTTGTTGCCTATTCAATCGGGGCAGATTGACATGCCTTTTTCCATATACAAGTCTTGTACGGAGATGCCAAACCGATGGGTGTTTTGGTTTCGCTGTACGGGGGAAGGGCCCAGGAGTGAGAGCGGTCATCAGTTTGTTTTCCGACCAAGAGGCATGATTTTCGCTCCATGGTCCTTTCAACGAATTCTTTTTTAAACCACGATTCTAAACCTTTCAAAAACCTGCCCCACTTGGGTCTGTGGGTTGATACGCGGTAGGAAGGGAGGGGGGGGAAACGGGAATTTTTTAGGGTGAAGGGTTTGGGGAGGGAGGGGGGGGGGGGGAAAGGGGGTTGATCCATATTTAGCATGGGGGAACCTTTGAAAATGGTTCATTGCAAAAAATGTTGTTCCACGGGAATCCACTTGATGAGGCACGGAGGGGGGCCACGGATCTGGCAAAAGAGAGATTTAAGAAAATTTGCGCAAAATTAACTGGGGTGTTGGTAGGGGAAGCGCCTTTGCTTCAAAACCAAATTTTGAAAGGTTAATCGACGCCACTATAAGTTTGTTATTTGTTGCCTCTAGGGAAATGGGAACGGTTTTCATGAAAAATCGATGCCAAAAACGTCAAAGATTTTCACCAAACTTGGATGGTTTTTGAAAGGGCATCTCATCCCCTTTGTGAAAAAATTGTTTCTTGTCGGGGCACGCATATTGTGGCTGCGCAATTTTTTAAATAACAAATCGTTGCGGCATCATTATATATTGGTGAAAGGGCCAAAAAGAATCCGGCATCAAAGGACCTTTTTTTGGCGTTTGGAAGGATTTGACCACCCGTGATGTCCCCGGTGGGGGGGTCATTGTGCATGCGTTTCAAGAAATGTCGGATCTTTCTTTCCGTGCAACAACACCGCCGGGGTTCATTTGGATCCGCACCAGATTTTTGGAAAAAATAAACCAAAAAGGGAAAAAAATAACAATGGGTCATTCCCCAGAAGTAGTGGTTTGACATCTTTGAAAAAACACTTGTTTTTTCTTGTTGGGTATGGAATTTCCCTTGGACCAATGAAATTCCCCGCCATGGTTAGTTTGCGGAATATCTTGCAAACCATGGGTTACTTTATCAATACGAAAGAGGAAAAAACCGATACAAGAGTTTTCCGAGAGGAAATATGTTTCCGTGAATTTTTCCTTGTTCTCGAGGTTTTATCTTGATGAGGGTTTTCAAGTCTGGAAAAAGGTTTGGTTTGGCGGCCAGGAATTTCTCTGTTTCCTTTTTTGTTTGGATGAAAAACATCGAAATTTCTTGGGCAAAAGTGATCCAACCGCATCGTCTAGGTTAACATTCCTTTTTTAGCGAAGAAGAGATTACTTTATAGCGAATGATCGGTTTACATATGCTCTAGACAAAAACAAGATATGACCTGGAAAATTTTCTTCAAAAGAATAACACTACGGCAAGTTAATTCTTTTTGGTCGTTTAGTTGTGTGTGCTTGAGCTTCAGTCATGGTTTTGCTGGGCATAGTGAATTGGTTGGGATATTGCTTGTTTTTGCGTTTTCGGCCTAGGACTGCCCCAATTGCAAAGTCCTTGCATATCACCAATTGAGTTCGAAGGGGCAAAGTTTCCCAGTTCGGGGAAGCAATCAAAAATCGGAGCCATCAGTCATTTTTCTTTTTAAAGTGTATAAAAGCGGATTCGAACACTTTTCTTTTGGAGAAGGAAAAAAATGGAGCCTCTTTTTTCACGTAGGTGAGTCATTGGGCGGGATATTTTTGGACGAAGTTTGTTATGAAACGTCATGTTTTAAAAACCGTCAATGCCCAAGAAAAAACTTCGGGGGACCACTTTTACAGTAATTCGGGTGAGGGGAAGCTTAGCGCTACGTCAAACTTTAGCTTCGGTCGACCCAATTTCCCGATTGGAGAGTTTTTTGTGTCCAAAAGGGAACAATGCCTTTTCTTTTACCCATGCGAATGGTTTTAGCAACGTTTAGGGGGGGACCAAAAATTGGTGTCTTACTCGTTTTTAAAACATTTTTGTCAAAATGGGAGGATAGGCATGAGAGAAAAAGATATCTCCGAAGACTGAAAAGGTATTTTCTCATTAACCACTTCCATCGTTTTTTTTACGGATCATGTCGTGGAAGATTGCATCATACATATTGGAAACGTGCCGGGTGCATTGCTAAGCAAAAGGATGCGCGCGTTAGGCAATGGTTTCCGTATATGGCAGTAAAGGTTGTTCTTTTCTTGGTCCTTGGGTTTCTATGTGAATCTGGGAAATAAAACCCAAAAAAAAGGCCATCGGGAAAACATAGGGAAATTGGGGTTCCCGGAGTCTTTCGGAGGATATGGTCCATGATAGGGAAGTGGAAAAAAAGTGGTCTTTTCGGGTAGGCCTCATTTAACTTTCTATAGTCGACCCATAATCTTCCACCCTGTGGGGGAACTATCGAGACGGTTATAAGTCATTATTTTCATTTTCATTTTGGACGGGGACGGGTATGCCACCCTTCTTCGGTACAACAGTGCACCCGGGGCCTTACCCATGGGATGTCAGAGATCGGATATATATTATCCGGGCGGCCAAGGAAGATTTTCAATTCTTTTCCTTGATGGACGTTGGGATTTTAGGATTTTACCCACCTTTGAATGTGAAAAAAACCGTTAGTTCATTTAAGTCTTCTTTCCATGGATTTTGTGGTACAAAAAAACTCTTGGGTTGATTTACCCTTGATATCGGAAAATAAGGTTTCAAGCGATTGCTCGGTTGTGGGGGGGGACTTTAGAAAACCTCGATTTGAGGGGCTTTTTTTCCTTCTTTCTTTAAAATCTTTTGCATTTATGACGGGCAAAAAACTTCGATACCCCTCCAAAAATGATTTATTCTAAAATTTGTTTGGTTCCCAAATTCACACAAAACATGTATCGATTCTAACACTTAAGTCCAAATAATAAGCAATGATTAATACCAAAAAGTTAAAGAAAACAACAAAATAAGCCAGAAATCAGCTTATTCAAATAGGCAGAATGCTTGTTAAGACTAGAGGACAATTGGTTTTTAGGCACATGTTGGTTCCCTAATTCACACAAGCATGTATAGATCTAAAGAGATCTAGAGAGAGAAAGTTAGAGAGAGAGAGTAGTTGAGAGAGAAATAAGGAAAACACACTAAAGAGTGTGTGTAAAATGAATAGATGCTTACCTCTTCCAAAGTTGGAAGAGGTATTTATAGTTCTTACAATACACTGGGTATTAGTACCCGGTTCAATACCGAAAGTCATACGTTTACCTATTAAACTACGAGCTATATTGAACAGTAAAATACATGGGGTGACCGAGTCTTTTTCTAATATCTAACAATCTCCCCCTAAGGGAGGTCACCCTTGAAAACACTAGACTTAAGCTCTTACAGCTTGCAGTCTTTTGATTCTTCATGTTACATCTAGTACTTTGTTGTAGTGATCTTTAGATAACAATTGAGCTTGTTCACTTTGACTTGTTTTGATTTTGATCATGAGCTTTCTTGAGATCATCAGCCAAACTTAATCTCTCATCATCTAGTAATTTATTGCCATCTTGTGCACTTGTGAAGAAGAATATGATATCAGAGTTTGCGGAAGCTTTGACACCTTTATGAGATCTTTCATAACTTCATAACAAGTGTAGGTCGTGTCTGAGCATTCGGTTATTAACTTGACATTACTGGAACTGGGTATCTCCATCTCCATCTCCATCTTTAAATGATCCTGTAATGAAACAGTTAGCAATAAAGAGAAAATTGATTTGAAAAATCAGTCTAAGTGTTAATTATGAAAATATTTTGTAACACTTCGATAGTTTTGATTGGTTGTCAAATGTTCAATAACCGTCAATTCTTATGCTGGAACAAGTTTGATTCACGTAGAATCGCACCATCGTTTCTTTCCAGTTGACACAAGTTTGATTCTAGCAAAATCGCACAAGTCACCTACCTAGAGCTTGTTTGATGTAGGCTCTAGCAGGATTTCCATCTTCATAGTGAATACCTTCGTATCACTCGGATGTTCTGGCAATATCACAAGGATAATGCGTAGGACTCTTAAGATAACCTTGTTTCCACAGTGTGTGAAAGACAAGATAAATGGAAATGTGTCCTAATGAGATTAATTGATGATCTCTTGGCTCTAGACTCGAAAGTGCGCTTTGATATTAGTGATCAGAGGCTGGAGCTGACTGCCACCTTTTCAATACCGACTTACTCGGAGTGAGTAAGACAGTAGATTGCATGTTTAGTCTCCGTGACAAATGAGACAAGTTTCTTTCAAGGGAAACTCGAATGGCTGGAAAGGGTTGTGCATTGCATCACTAGGTCCATGATGTCGTCTTCAATGTCAGCAATCAACTTGTGATTCTGACAGCATATGTATTGACCCGGTTTCTACCTAAGTGTATAGAGGGCTTCTTTCTTTACACCATTTATCCGTACAATTCTTTTTCATTCTTCAACCTCTTCAGTGCTTACCGAGATTTCATGACTAGAACCTTGTTGGGTTTATTCAAGTACTAGCTCCATCTCAGTCGACACTATTCCCTTTTCCTCACATTTACTCCTTTTTATCATACCTACGGACTTCTACACTAACTAGTGGATAGTCCCTGGGTAGATCCCTCCAGTTCTGGCAGGATCATGGGAACGAGTACCTAACCTTACCATCCTTATAACTTCGATAAAAGTAAATACATGGTCAGTCTTTTGGTACTGTTCACCTTGCCATAAAATCACTGTTGAAAAACTCAATCAGGTACTTGTGATATTACTATCAAAGTGTTTAGTACATGATTGTTTTTGCTTTTTAGAAACGCTCCCCCTCAACATGTGCATCGGTATTCGAAACTGTTTAGCACATGTTGGTGGAGAATACACTTGAGTAATATGATCACATTACATATTTTAATCACATTTTCTCCCCTTATCAAAAATTTCAACCCCTTTGACATTTTGGATATCACTTGATTTAACTATGTTATAAAATTGGGAGAAAAGTTTGCCTATTATTCACAAGCCGTGTTTGGAACATATTAATGCTCCCCCTCAATCGTTGAGGGTATGTGTTAGTGTCATATATGATAATTTTGAAAGATTTTTTCGTTAAACTCAAAAACCTAGTTTTTTAAGTTTAATGAAAAACTCATGAAAAATTCATAGACCGAATTTGGTGGGCATCAGGTGGGCATGTGACCGACTTTGGGCATATGACCGAATTTGGGAATATTATAATCAAAACAAGAACAACAAACA
>BQNB010069569.1:22848-33443 GCA_026074375.1 Tanacetum coccineum | reverse complement strand
GGAGTTGTTACACCAAAATTGCTTTTGAGATAGATGTAAAGAATACCTGCTTATTGCTAGCATTTATCAGGTGAGTGCTTGATTAACTGATTTAGGTTTAATCATTCAAGTTACAGTAATGAGTTTTAGAATGTATATCCAAACTCCCACACATAGATTAATATTATTTAGGATTACAATTGCAACCCATATACTTAATTTATCAATTTCGAATATGTTGCATTTTAATGCGTCAAATGGAACGCAAAGAAAAACTAGCTTAAGGAAACAGGTCAAATGGTGAGGGACACTAAAGTATTTTCTAAACGAATAAAACGTCCAAATTTAGCTCATTCAAAAGAAAAATCGTATTATTGGTGTCTATCTTATGTAATAATATTTGAGACAGTTGTTGAATATAATATTTTTTACTTTTAACAAGTGTTTTGGCCCAACTTGACCTCACCTGTTTTGGGGAAGTCTGTTGGGGGAAAGTTTTACCCAACGTCAAAGTGAAAAGTCTCAGCATTTTCCTTCTATTGGATGGGATCCATTACATTGGCAAAGAAGGCCTTACCTCAGAATTGCACCTGTTTTGATCTGAATTTGTTTTGACCAGCCGGCTACCTAACACTCTCATTTTTCCCTCCCTAATTATTATGTTTTGATCCATGTTTGGACAGCAGAAATTGACAGATTGACTTACAAATATTCATTCTAGGTATTTAAGGATTGCAGAAGAACTTCAAAGACTTGACCTAAATAAGACGCCCAAGGAAGAAAGACTAGCCTTCTTTATTAATCTATATAATCTGATGGCAATTCATGCAATACTTGTATGGGGTCATCCAGAAGGAGCATTGGAAAGAAGGAAACTGCTTAATGACTTCAAATATGTTATTGGTGGATCTGCTTATTCGCTTTCAGACATTCAGAATGGCATTTTAAGAGCCAACCAGAGACCACCATATACTTTTACCAAGCCATTTGCTATAGCTGACAAACGCTTTAAGGTGACACATTTCTCTTTAGAATTATTGAATCACTGTTTGACTAGTTGAGTTATGTGGCATGTAAGTTGGCAACAACTTTGTTAGTTTTGCTTAAGTTCTTACTGCTGAAAGTTTCTGAACTTTATGTTAAAACAAATAACAGACAGCTGTTTTTTTTATCTCCGAGTTGTGATGGTTAGTTATAGGACCCAAGTACCATTTTATTTCGAACTAACAAAGAGAACAAACTACAAAAGCTTTCGAGTGGCAGCTGTCTTTCGCAATGACACTCCCACTCTAATTCATTATTTAATTAACTGGCCCAATATAGTTTGATTGTGTAAATATCATTTCCCCGATTACTAATTTCAAATTATAAGTTCAAAAAAAAGTTTCAAAATATACAATGACTTACATTCCTAATGTTTGTGTAAAACCTGAAATGCTAGAGCTTTTCTCGAATCGTTGCAAAGAGGTTTTTAATGGACACAATGGTGTAAATTTAAAAGTTACTACAAAGGTCGTTTCTTCCCGTAAATTTCTTTCTAGTCACTAAACTATTTTATAAGGGGGTGTTTGTCTAAGCTTATATGATGGGCTTACGAGCTTATTAGCTTATATGTGTTAAATAAGCCGAAACTAAGTGTTTGGCTAAGCTTATATGACTGGCTTATGAGCTTATATAAGGGGATTTTGGTAAGCCCAAACTTTGTGGCTTATATAAGGAGGGGTGGGCTTATATAAGAATGTTATATAAAGACTTTTATACCCTCATTTAATAATTACACCCATTTTATTTTTATGTACTTTTTTTATCATTTTACCTTATTAATTATATAAGCTAAACCAAACACTTAGCAATGACTTATGAGCTCATGATATATAAGCTATAAGCCGCTTATATAACATAAGCATAAGCCAAATTCATAAGCTTAGCCAAACACCCCCTAAAATTCTCTTGTGATTGATAATAGAGGCTGTGCTGGGTTGTGATTTATGCTGTATGCACGTATAGCACTGATAAAAAATTGCTATATGTAGCTTTCAACTTAATATTTGATTAGTGCATTGGACATTCAAATTAACATGAGTCGTCTCTTTACATATAAAATGTTCAGGTGTCTCTCCCCTATTCTGAGCCTCTTATCCACTTTGCTTTGGTTTCTGGGAATCGATCGGACCCTGCTCTTCGATGCTATTCTCCAAAAAACATTGACATGGAATTAATGGAGGCTGCTCGCAACTTTGTACAAAGTGGGGCATTAGCACTTGATTTGGACACCATGGCCGTATCAGTTACCAAAATACTTCAATGGTAAGTTATAAAAGAATTGTTAATATAGTTGCTTTTTGCAGTTCTGCAAATTAATACAATTGAGCTATAATCTGACGAAACATACAACCTTTAAGGCATATTATTCTATACATCCTCCGTCCTAAGAGATGCAATGTTACTTATTCTTTGTGAAGATTCTAATCCAAATCTACCAATTGACTCATTACTAGTCACATCGAGATAGTTGTTAAGATTGACCATTGTCCACAAATTTTCTTTATCTTGTCTTAGCATTGGTTTTTTAGGCACCGATGTATTAGTTGAGGACTTGTATTAAGTATTATGTCGAGGCAAATGTTGGAACTGAGGGAGTACTTCTTTTGGGCCTTGAACTTTTAAATTTCTGTACCGCCTACTTTCTACTTACATGATGCATAACAATGTTTTTACCTAAGAACCTGTAATTGTAGCCACAACCGTACAGGTGGTGGATCTAAGGCTTTGATCAGGGTATGCACTAGGGCTGCATAATTAGATGCCCCTGTCTATTACCAATACATATATTTTTATTTGACACAACAAAAAGCTTTTTCTTTTTCAAGACTGCATTTCCTTTGGGTTCGCTCTTGCATTCTTACCGGGGAAGAAAGTATCATAGAAAATTATATGTATTCCATGAATTACTGTGTTTGAAGTGTGGTCAGAAGTAAAAACTGCTTCCGAATTATTAAGTGTTTACGTCTTTGTTTAAATGACTTAACCTGCATCACATATTTTATTTTATTCACATAACTGAGACTTTTTTCTGTGTAACTTGTCAGGTATAGTGTCGATTTTGGGCGGAATGAAGCGGAGGTACTGAAACATGCTGCAATATACTTGGAGGTAGAAAAGACCCAAACTCTTTTGGATCTGCTTAATAACAATCAATTAAAAGTGGTTTATCAGCCTTATGATTGGAGGTTGAACAGCTAACAATGAGCTCCAATTAGAATCGTAAACAGTGCAGGTTATATCAATCAGTCTTTTACCAAGAATCTACTTTGTATAGAGAACTCTTATGACACATTCCTTGAGCCTTTCATTTTGTTGCATGTCATGAGCTCTGTAAATTGCGTTCATAGCTCTTCACCACCTTTTTGAGATTTTGTGGGTTAGGGAAGGAAGGTAGTTTCAGAATGGTATTTTTTTCCCCTACAACGTTTTTTTTCTTTGATGCCATGGATTTCAGAATATTCAGTTTTTTACTACTTGGCTATTTTGTGAAGTATTGCAACATATCAGCATTGCGTAGATTGAAAAAGCCAAAATCTGTCCACTCTTTATTGAATTTGTTAGTTTTTGTTATGCTAATTCTCCATATATGCTTGTTTGGTCTTGTTAAAGAATGAACTAAGTTACGGTTTACTATGTATTATTTATATTAATGAGTCCATTAACTGGACTCTATTCAGGAATCACCCCTAGTGATTATTATATGGGCTCATAGCCTTAAGTTTGCTGCTGAAGTCGCCAATGATCCACATGTGTTCTTTATAAGGCGGTCCAGTCACTTCAACAGTAACGGTAGTGCTTACCCAGGCTACAGAACTACTGCTTTAATATAAATGACAAGAACACACGAGCATTTTGTGGTCTAAATCGCTAAACCAAGATCATAATCGGACTATTGGTGGGTTGTAATGCACTTCATTTGAGTGGTTAGTGAATTTCTGTAGCTCTTTCATTGATGATTGTTTGGCGGAGGTTGTATGGTTTTGCATTTGGGTATATTATCTTGATTTAAATATATAATAAGATATGTCAAAATTGAACAAAAAAATGGATTTTATTATTAAGAAGTGAACAACATGTCCCACATCTGTGATGTGATTTTTTAAAATGATGGATTCAAAGATATTGCACCTCCTTATCATAATTTTGATGAAGCCACATTTAAAATGCTTTATATAATACTAGTTGGTTACCCGCCATAGCGCGGCAATAAAAAATTATCTAACTCAACTTTGGTTACCTGTAAACTTTCACCGCACCACCATAATAACATCATCATTCTCGCATGTAAAAAACAACACTCTCTCCGAGAAAGTATATAGTTATTAAACTATTAAATTTATATTTTAATTCGATTAAATTGTAAAAAAATATAAATCAACATAAAATAAACCCATTAAAATGTAAAAAAAATTATAAAAATATATCAAAATGGATGTTGAATTAAAGAGCATAAAATTTTAAAAAATATGATGAAATTAGATCAAAATAAAATTAAATAGATAAAAAGATATTTCAATTTGAAAATAAAGATGATTTTTTAATCAAAAGGTGACACATGTCACTTTATGATGTGATTCCAAAAAATAAGATGGATGGTCAAGATTGCACCTCCTTATCTTAATTTTTAATGGGTCCCACATTATAAATGCTTTATATCGTATTATAGCCTATAGATATATTAGATTAATATCCATTAACGACTCTAATCAGGAGATCACCCCTATGAAATATTAATATGGGCTCATTGCCTTATTTTTTGCTGCTGAAGTCGCCAATGATCCACATGTGTTCTTTATAAGGCGGTCCAGTCACTTCAACAGTAACGGTAGTGCTTACCCAGGCTACAGAACTACTGCTTTAATATAAATGACAAGAACACACGAGCATTTTGTGGTCTAAATCGCTAAACCAAGATCATAATCGGACTATTGGTGGGTTGTAATGCACTTCATTTGAGTGGTTAGTGAATTTCTGTAGCTCTTTCATTGATGATTGTTTGGCGGAGGTTGTATGGTTTTGCATTTTGGTATATTATCTTGATTTGTGAAGCTTTTGAAGGCTTGTTTTGCGTGCTTTCAGGTGTTTTAGGAGATATAGACTTTTGATATGTAATTTTATAGGTTCTTGCTTATATGTTGGTCTATAACACTGAATATCCGCATCAAAGTTCCAATTTCAGGTTTGGTTTCAGCATGGAGCATCAACCTTTTAGTTTAGAAATAGGCTTTTTGGTTTGGGGTTGAGTTGTAGTTCTGATTTGCTAATGCTAGTCTTGTGGATTTTTGATATATCAGCTATTTCCTTTTCAGGTCACAGGATTCGTTTAATCGTTTTCAGTGTTCACTCGAATTTTATTTTTATTTTTATTTTCGTGTGGATTTAGCTTGGGTTTCAAATTCTGTAGATCTGAATCCCTAATTCCTATAGCCCATTTGAAGTAGGAAATCTCGATTTTGGATGCCTTAATTTATGTTAGCTATGATCTTCAACCGATCAAATACATCCACTAGGAACGATGACATGAACAGTTATTCTACGCTGCCGAACAAAGAAGTATGGTTACCTCGCAGACTGCTTGTAGTGGTGCAGCGTGAGCGTGCGTGAGGGGTGTTGGTCACGCGCCAACCCACTAAAAGTGGGCGACTCACGCGTGAGGTCAGGCAAAAACCAAAGACGAGAGGTGAGCAGGGTTATTCTGTTTGTGTGTGTGATAACCGGTAACTTTTTTGGGTCTAAGTATTATAAAATATTATGATTTTATATCGGAATCTTTCGATTTTGTCAGTTTTCTGGGAGAAGGCTGAAAAGTTGACTCCGGTTGACTTATTTTGCGTGAAACGGTTACGGTTTAACCGGGTGTTGAGAGAGCCTTGAGTATCGTAAGTGAATCACTTTTGATTCATCTTTCCGTATAGGAGTGTTTATGTTGTCATTTTAATGCGTTCCGGGAAGTTTTACCGTGTTCCGCGAGAATCGTCACACAGTGCTTACCGACACGACAGTTAATTGGAGAACGGGTTATTAATCGTGGTTGAGCCTAACGGAATTATTTGATAGGTGATTTCGTGATTTGAAGTAACGTTTGCCTAAGACGTAAATCGTTGAGGTGTAAATTAAAATTATCTCAAAACGAGTGTTTTCGTGAAAATTTGAATGTAGTGCGTATCGGTCGTAAAAGTGAAATTTTTGAACAGAGTCTAAAGTGACAAAATGTATTTTTGAAGTCGAGGAACTTTTAAACTTGTGAGAAAGGTTTCGGTTTGATTTGAAGTAATCTCGCGTTTTGATCCTGACACGTCCGTTAAATGCTCAAAATGAATTTTTGAAAGTAAGTTGGAAATGTGTCGTGTAAATATTCTATGTTATTGGAAAAGTAATTCTAAACTCAATAAAAATGCTATGTAACCTCGGGTAACATTTTAAATCATCAAACTTTGAGCTTTTAAGTGATCCCGACACGAAAAGAAGAACCCGAACCCCTCTTAGGATCCAAACCGGACGAGTAAGGCTACAAGGGGGCAAGATGGCTAGTTTCTAGCAAAGGTGTCTAAAGATAGCACCCATATACTCTTTCCACCACCTAAACATTCATTCATGCATTTCAAAATCAAAACAAACAAAAAAAGATCTCTCTTTCTCTCTTTGGTTTTCGGACGAACACACACAAACACAAGAAACATAAATTTTTGAAATTTAGCAAGAACACAGGGTTAGAAAGTATAGTGGGTTGATATTTGATAGTCTCGGGTTGTAAGAAAGATATTGGGGTTTGTTTTCTTTGCGTCAAAACCGAACCAAGAACTTCCAAATTTGTAAGTTTTTTAAATTTTGTATTTAGTTGTACTTTTGTGTTCATATTGGTAACCTTATGATAGTTATACAAGTGGTTTGCGTTGAATCGAAAAAAATAAAAGTTTTAAATCAAATAAAAAGGGTGCGTGTGGTTGACGTGAGCAAGGGGAAAAGGAAAAGGGTTGAACACTATTAAATTATGGTTGTGGTGGAAATTTTATTTTTGGTAATAAGTGCTTATTAGGGCTTGTTTTGGATTTTGCTTAAATAATAAGCTAGTTATAGCTTATTTGGTTTCGGGCTAGGATGTTTGGGTTCGGCCCAACACCACTCGGCCCATTTGATGGGGTGTTTGTTTCGGTCTCGGTTCGACAAGAAAAAGGGCTCGACCCAATTGTTTTCGGCTTATTTTTGGGCTTATGTGCTCCAACTTCTTCGAATTAAGCTTATAGCTTATTTTGTTTCGGCTTATTTTGGGTTTATGTGTGACAACCGCGACTTAGCGAGGTTAGTTTAACCGTCAGTGTTAATTTGTCTAGCTTTATGTGTTTGATTTATGTGCGTAAGTCGAGTTGGTGATTTATGTGATATGATATATGTGTTAATATATATGTTTGTGATAGTAGAAATGAATGATTTAGTCATTTCATTTCGTGTGTGATGGTGATTTTGGAAGTATAGTGATTTTCATTATTATATCGTCGGTAAATTTAATGAAGAATGAATCGTTAATTTCGAGTTGAGACTAATATATGAGGATTAGGTTATATAATTTATTTATGAGGTAATAGATAAGTGAGATAATAAGAAAAAACAATAATAATAATTATATATAATAATAATAAGTAATGTAAGAGTATTTTTCATTTGATTATGTATTTATTTAAGATTTAAGGTAAATAAGTAATAGTTTTGTATTTAAAAAAAATATATATAAATAATATATGGAGGGGGGAGAATGAAATTTATAAGTAAAATAATTAAAAAAATTAATTATTAAAGGGGTGTTTGTTTTGGATCGGTTAAAAAAGAGAAAGAAGCCCAAGTTGGACTAGGATTCTAGTTTAAGTTTTATAAAAACAAATACGTGTTTTATTTTTTTCTTTTCTCTGTGTTGACACCCTCACCTAAACCCTAGCCCCCATTGTTGATTTTTCAAGCTCTCAATAAATCAAGGTTTGATCTTTTGTTAAAATTATGTTAGTTTTAATTTTTATAATCTTAATCATCTATATGTTTTAAACATTGTTTTAAAAATCATGTAACACTTAAATTGATGGTCTAGGGTTCATGTATAATCTGTAAATTAAAAGTTATGATCATCAATAATTGTTTTTGGGTTGATGATTAGCGTATGAGACGGTTTAATTAGGTTTAATTGTGGTAAATTCGAAATAAAATTTTGGGCAGAAGTTTAGGTCACCTTGCGAGAGCCATAACTCGGTCATACGGATAGCTTTTAGTGATTTTCTTGAGCCTAAAATTAACTACAGAGAGTTTACTTTCCAACGTGGTTTTATAAATTAAAAGTGAGTGGAAGTCAGTCAAATTAATATTACAAGATTCATTGTTAAAACTGAGTTTTTAGGGCAGATTTTGGGTTGTGTTTGTGAGATGAAAAACTATATCAAAACATATTTTTAATTGATGGGATTGCTACAGTAGTAAGTTTATGATGTCTATGAATTTATGAAATTTTTGTAGATTTTTTCCAAGTGTCTAAATGGGTCTGGTCAAGCCAAACTTTTGAGTGGTCCAATCAGGTCAATTTTTGGACACTTTGTGATGTTGCATTTTTTTTTAAATAGTTAGACTTATTATTATTTTTTCTAAAAATTGCAATAGTTACATAACTCACTAAAGATGTAGAAAATGCAGTACGAAATCTAATTGGGTCATTTAGTATTTTATTGGTGATCATGAAGTGACTATAAAATTCTGCTATAATTTGAAAACTTGAATAAAGGGATTTAAAGTATTTAGAGTATAAATTAAGTATGGGAAGTATGGTAGGGTGTTTATAATCATAATAAAGACATTAGTATCCATCAATTGAAATGTTAAATGTTTAAGGTCGTGAAACCTTAATCATGCATAACCCATAGATTTTGTTTGTATAGACATTGCTTGGAAATTATGTGCGCATTTGAGAAGTTTAAGGTGAGTATTCATAACCCCTTTTTATGTGTTTTTTTGGGTTAAAAATGATACTAAATGGTTTTGGAAATGTTTTATTTGCTGCGAATAATTGTTTTACTTGGTTTTAGACATTACTTAATATTATATGGCTTATGTGTATGCATTGTTGGATCGGAGGGGTACGCCTACCCATGATGGATCGGAGGGGTACGCTTACCAGGATGGAACGGAGGGATACACCTAGCCCATGTTTGTGTGGTACATTCTGGGTGAGCTTGGTTTCTTATAGTGCCAGTGCTAATCTAAGCCGAATGTGTAATAAATTGTATGATGATTTTAATTGCTGCATTTGTGTATAATATTCTTGTATGTCCTAATGATTCTGATTCGCAGAAAGAGTAAGTAATTTGTGTTAAACTTGTGAATCTCACCAACATTATTGTTGACGTTTTAAAGTATCATTTTCAGGTGAGCATAGTTAGGCCAAGGATGTTAAGTTGTGTGGCTAGAGAGACTTTAGGAAATCTGCATTTTGGAGCCTTCTTTTCAAGAGACTTCATTTCATATTTTCGTACTTTGGTTATTTTGATTAATCATGATGTTATGTTTGGATTTATTTTTCTATTTCTATGTATTGTGTGTGCGATTAACCTCAATACAAGACCCCTCTCGTGTTAGGTGTCGTCATAATACTTTGTATTTTATTTAGTTGGATTCTAGTTATTCTCTATTGTTGACACCAATGTGTTGTGATGATGCCTATCTTGTTACGCCTCGTGTTTCCGCTTTGGAAGGGTGTGACAGATTGGTATCAGAGCCTTTGGTTATAGAGAAGTAGATGGTTTGACCTAGACTATAACCTAAGAGTCCTTCATATAATAGAATAATAGGATCTATATGTTTAGCTATCTAGGCGTTTTGTTTTCTTGCTTTTCCTTGAGTTTTATTTCGACCTACGAGCTACTTGATATCAGAAGATTCAAAAGAGGAGCCAATTGAGGAGGAGCCTTTTGAGGGACCGAAAGAGGAATGGTAGTTGAAGAGTCAGAGAAGGAGGTCGACTCATATCTCCTGTCGGATTCTTGTAGTAGGCATGGACCTGCGGAGTCGGGTGACTCTTGCAAAAGCAAAGTCAAACCCAAGCGAGGCCCAGCATAAGTTTATTTCATCTTCTACCTTGACACATTGCTATTACTGATGATTTCTTTTGGGTATTTTGTATTTTGAGGCACAATGAGGCTTTCGTCTTTGATTTTATCCTTATATAAATAAATATTGTTTTGGTGGATCATCGTGTTTGTGTATATTGGAGTCATGCAAGATTTGCTATGTGGTATATGTGCATTATCATTGAGATGTGTAGTCTTAGAAGTAAGTATATGTGTGAAAGGATGCAATTATAATTATGGTGGCCAACATAATTATAAAGGCATCACACACGTGGACTTGTAACCATGATTGCATTGATTGGTGTTTGTTTGTTAGGTGGTAGATTAAGATGTGGTGATGTGTGCAATCCTGATAAGGATGGTTGTATGGTTAGAGAATTCTTCTCTTAACCTAATGTGCGATAATGTTAAGCTCAGTTGCGTAGGTAGTAAGTTTCCCTTCTATCTAACGTTTGCGGATACCCCGGATAC